>APFE031224635.1:36504-93673 GCA_000404065.3 Pinus taeda | reverse complement strand
CGGTTAAAAGAAAAGGTCAAGGCTGGAAATGTCTTGTATGTTGATGGATTAAAGCATAATCTTCTAAGTGTCAGCCAGATGTGTGATCAAAGAACCGAGGTAATATTCAGATCAAATGGATGTTTTGTTCGTGATCTTGATACACGTAAAACAGTGATCAAAGGCAAAAGAACTCCAAACAATCTATACATATTTGAAGAAGGAGAACAACAATGCTATCTAAGCAAGGATGATGAGCACTGGTTATGGCATCGAAGGTTGGGGCATCTAAGATTTTCAAAAATAAGGAAAGCATGCAAATATCAGGCAGTTCGCGATCTTCCAGATATCAAAATTCCTGACAACACCATATGCAAATCATGCAAGTTTGGAAAACAAACCAGAACTAACTTTCCAGAGAAGGAAGGATCAGCTAGCATGCCTCTTGAGCTAGTACATACAGATACATGCGGACCTTTCAGAAAAAGAACACCTCGAGGAGAAGAATACTTGATATTATTCATTGACAATTTCTCCAGGTTTGTCTGGTTAGGACTTATGAAGCACAAAGATGAAGCATTCGAAAAATTCAAATCCTTCAAAGCCTTGGTTGAAAATGAATCAGGTCACAAAATTAAGTGCCTCAGATCCGACAGAGGTGGGGAGTTTACCTCAAATGAAATTTTCGATTTCTGTGAAGAACATGGGATAAGAAGAGAATTCTCTATAGCTAGAACTCCTCAGCAAAATGGAGTGGAAAGAATGAACAGAACAGTCCAACAAATGGCCCGTGCTATGCTTGATGAATCAGGGACTCCCGCAACTTTCTGGGGTGAAGCTGCTCATGTTGCGGTTGTTATTCTAAACAAAACAAATGTCCGGGTGAACAACACTCAAACTTCTCATGAGCTCTGGAATGGTAAGACTCCTTCGGTAAAGCACTTCAAAATCTTTGGGAGCAAATGCTATATTAAGAATACTGATGAGCAGCTTGGCAAACTTGAACCTAGAGCAGATAAAGGCATTCTTCTTGGTTACTCTCCACATAGCAAAGCATACAAGTGCTACAATAAAAGACTTGGCAGAATTATTGAAAGCATTGATGTAGTGGTGGATGAGAAGGGATACATCCCTAGACAAGTACATCATGAAGACATCGAAGAAGATGAAGGCTACCCTCAACAGCAGAATGATGAAGAACCTCAAGAAGAACCTGAAGAAGAATCAGAGGAGCAGACAAGAATAGAAGAAAAGACTCCATCCAGATATGTTCAGAAGAATAATCCAGAATCTCAGATTATGGGGCAGAAAGAAGCAGGTGTACAAACAGGAAGAACAGTTGCAGAAGCTTCAAGCTATTTGGCATTACTCTCTTCTACTGAACCACAAAATGTAAAAGAAGCATGCAAAGATGAATTTTGGTTAAAAGCAATGGATGAAGAACTTGAGCAAATCGAAAGAAACAACACTTGGGAACTGGTTCCTAGACCAAAGGATAAGAATGTTATCGGAACAAAATGGGTCTTCAAAAATAAATTGAATGAACATGGAGAAGTAATTAGAAACAAGGCCAGACTTGTTTGTAAAGGGTATGCGCAGCAAGAAGGAATAGACTTTGAAGAAACATTTGCTCCTGTTGCAAGACTTGAGGCCATCCGAATGTTCCTTGCTCTCTCAAGTTTTCAAAACTTCAAAGTATTTCAAATGGATGTGAAATCAGCCTTTCTGAATGGAGACTTGGAAGAAGAAGTATACATTGAACAGCCAGATGGGTTCATTCTTGGAAATGATCCAAATCTTGTATGCAGATTGAAAAAGGATCTCTATGGGCTCAAACAAGCTCCAAGGGCTTGGTACTATCGTTTGGATAAATATCTTCATCAACAAGGTTTTTCAAAAGGATCAGCAGATAGCAATCTTTATATAAAAGTTGAAAATGACAAATTGCTAATACTTGTTGTGTATGTAGATGACATTATTTTTGGTAGCAATGAAAAAGAGATGAGTCAAAGCTTTGCCTTGGTCATGCAGAAAGAATTTGAAATGTCCTTACTGGGAGAACTGACATATTTCCTTGGTTTGCAAATCCAACAAAAGGAAGAAGGAATCTTTTTATCTCAAACCAAGTATCTCAAACAGATCTTGAAGAAATATGGCATGGAAGATGCAAAACCAGTGTGTACACCCATGGTCACAGGATGTAGCCTCAGTGCAAATGATGAATCTGCAGCAGTACATCAACCAACTTACAGATCTATGATTGGAAGTCTACTTTATTTGACAGGTACTCGACCAGACATCATGCATGCAGTTGGAATAGTTGGAAGATTTCAGGCGAATCCAAAGGAGACTCATCTTCAGGCAGTGAAGAGAATTTTCAAATATCTTCAAGGGACACAAAATTATGGCTTATGGTATCCTAGAGATACAGATCTCACACTTCATGCTTATACAGATGCAGATTGGGCCGGAAGCGTGGATGACAGGAAGAGCACAAGTGGTGGTGCATTCTTTATGGGTTCCAGATTAGTATCTTGGTTCAGCAAGAAACAAAGTTTGATTGCCTTGTCTACAGCTGAAGCAGAATATGTTGTTGCTGCATCTTGCTGCACTCAACTCCTTTGGATGATGCAGACCTTGCAGGATTTTCAAATCACTTGTACACCACCTATCTCCATCTTATGCAATAACACAAGTGCAATCAGCATCTCAAAGAATCCTGTCATGCATTCAAAAACCAAGCACATACCAATCAAGTATCATTTTCTCCGGGAACAAGTGCTTGAACAAAAGGTCAAGTTGGAGTATGTTCCTTCTAAGGAACAAGTTGCTGATATTCTCACCAAACCATTGCCCAGGGAGACTTTTGAATACCTCAGGCAAAAGCTGGGGGTTGTTGATGCATCATCTTATTGTTGAAACTCTTCTGATTGTTGGTTGTACGCATGGTTCATCTGGGGTATATGCGTACATATGCTGGGTTGCGGCACAGGTTCAGGGGGAGTATATAATGCATTGTTGGCATTATGGAGGATGTACAAAAGGAAATCATGGAAGCTGGTCTGAATATAGCTGCAATATGTTTCTAGCTCTTTCTTGGTCATTAATGGTGTCTGGTAGATTATGGCAGGTTCAGGGGGAGCATGTTCTTAGTGGGAGCATAACCCTTTGCCCTTGATGTCAAAGGGGGAGAATGTCGTTGAAGTTTTTGAGGTTGCCATCAAGTCCAAAGGGGGAGATTGTTGGCATTATGTTTCTGGTATGGTTATAAGTTACAGATGTTGTACTTGATGGAAACACCCATGGCAAGGGCTCTCAATATAATGAAAATTAAGAAGTACGCAGGAGAACAGTTCAGAAGGTGCGTACCCGCAGGTATGCTGTGCAGGGACCGCGTCCTGACATGCAGGTTACCCATTCATGAGGTGCGTACCCCAGTGCACACATTTCAAGGCAGTAAAGCGCGCGCACGTGGGGTTCCTTATGTTTAACTCTTGGTATTTAGCCGACGGTATTGTGTTATCATGGTTCTGGCCCGTGGTATTGTTCATTTTATTATTATTTTTGAGCCCCATGATCCTTGATTTGAGGAAGAGCTTGCCTATATAAAGCAAAGGAGATCATTTGGCTTAGTATGCTTTTGGGTTTAATATCTTAAGATCTGATCTATTGGGTTATTGTTTCAAAAGGCTTGATCTATATGAAAGTGAAAGTGGAAAGCGAATCTGTAAAGGGTGATCTCCCGAGCGCTTGATCAGATCTGGGCATCCGTCTAGCTGTAGCACACCTGTGATCTGCAAATTCAGCCCTAATCTGAAGTATGCAGGTGTTTAACTGTGCCTCTGCGTGGGTATGCAGAGCAGAAGAAGGCGAGCTGCGCAGGTATGCAGAGAAGACGAAGGGTGACTACGTGTGTACGCAGAGCAAAGACAGGAGAACTGCGTGGGTACGCTGAGAAGTAGTGGTTCAGGTGCGGGCCTACTGTAACAGTACGCGGCGCGATAGTTCTTTTGGGTGCGTGCCTACTGTGGCAGTACGCGGCGCGATATTGCATTTGGGTGCGTACTGTACGCTGCGCGACAGAAGAAGCAGTGCGTGGGCACGCAGTGCAGCAGAAGGAGATCTGCGGGTATACGCAGAGAAGCAGAGGGTAAAGTGCGTACCAGCGTAGGCCAAAGAAAGGAAAGTTGTGTATCTGTTTCAGGACTATCTGTTGACTGAATTTTTTTGTTGATAAGGTCTTCTGGGTTCAATTCTGTTATATTGATCTAGTTGCTACAACTGACTATAATTTATATGTACTTGATGATCATTTTATGTATATGGACCCAGTTTGAAAATTTATGAAAAGTGGTCCTTGTAAGAAAAGAAGTAGGGGGTTGTAGCTCCCTTCCAGGAGAGACTGGAAAACGAGAGAGAGTTGTAGCTCTCTGCAGGGTGCAGCCTGCGTACTGGTAAAGGACTGCACCAGTACAAGACCATTGTAAAAGGAGTTTCTAATTTGAAAGAAGATAGAGACATATTGCAGCAGGTGGTTTTCACCCACATTGGGTTTCCACCTTATATCTGGTGTTCTTTGATGTGACTGTCTTTTTTTCTTGTTCATGCTCATTATTTTATGGTACTGATATGCAAAAATAATTCAAAAAGGAAGATTTGGTAAAAGGTCTAGATAATACTGATTCACCCCCGCCCCCCCTCTCAGTATTATTTTCAACAAATGGTTGTCAAGAGTCCTTTTTTCCTCCCATCCATAATTTATATGAATTCCCTTTGGTCGAAACGTAGTACAAAATAATAGAAACCCAATGTGAGTTTGACTTTTATGAGCTTCATAACTAGGCAAATCAAAAATATGGAGACAATAGTGATGAATTGAGTATCTCAGAGTCACTCTTGCCTCGGTTTACTTTTCCCCAGACTCGTGTTTTCTAGGAATTCGTTACATGGTGTCATCTTATATATATCCCTAGCCGGCAAGTTGTGATAGCCTAGAATAATGAAATTCTATTCTCAGTTGCACCAGAAACCATTTTCCAAGCTCTTCAAGTTAATCCCAAGCTCCCTTATATCCAATTTCCACTGATTCACTTATGGAAATATACCAGAAGCTTACATTTTCTCAATGAGCCCATATATTTGAATCTTTTCTGCTTGAGACTTCTAAATTGCCCAGACATAATCCCCCATATTCTACTTCCATTTTCCCTGGAATGTCAAGCCAAGTTATTTCTATGGTTACTTGTCTATTAGGCTATCCCACAAATCAATGGGTAGATGAAGTAGTGTTAGGATTTTTGTCAGTATTTTCAATTGTTTAGAATCCATTGGTTATTTTTAACTACAATCAATACCTATCAAGTGTAATTCATGATCAAATCTTGAAATTTAAAGTTGAAGGTGCATTCAAACACTAATCAATCCTCGTATATTTGATGTTTTTCTATCAAGCAAGTAGGTTCAAATTTTAGCTGCAGAAGATGGATGAACAAGGAAGACCACTATCAAGTATTCACTGGACTTCCTTAGTTAGAAAGAATTCAAAAGCATATTCATTTAGCAATTTTGTCGATTAGTTCTTGCATACATCCTTGTGTCTTCTTAGAAGTGATATTATACCAAGGATTTCAACATAAATCAAAAGAGTTTTGCATCTCACAGAACAAGCCAAGTTGGATACTGGTATCTTTACCATAATTATACATGAATTCGAATTTATGGGTGTGAAATCCCTCCTTACAGGTTGCCAGTTTTTGTACCAATCAAAATGTTTGCCTTGGAATATATTAGGAAAATGTTAAATATGGATGACTTGAATTTTGTGTCAAGAAATTATAAATCACAGTTTAAACTGAAGGCACATATTGGTCCTTACATTTTCAACACCAGAGCAACAACAAAGGAAGCATATGAATTACTAAGGAAGATGAATTCCAAGTTGATTTTTACATGGTCTTATGATCCATTAGGGATAATTTCAAAACTGAGAGTTGAACAGAAGATCATAGGACCATATGCACATAGACCTAGACCATAAATAGAGCAATATGCCAATTAGAAGGAGTGGACAGAAAATACACTGCAAGAGGCGGAGGACAAAATTGTCAGTCAAACATCTCTACAAACTCCTATTTCAAAGGACAAAGAAGCCAAGAGAGCAAGGGAAAGTATGTCTCCTATAGATTTAGGGTCTCAAGCTGCAGAATGTCATGTTTTCAAGAGAAGAAATAAGGATCCAAAGACAAATAATAAGACTGATACTAAAAGTGATACTCAGATAATAAATATTTAAGAAGAATCTTCAGAAGAAAAGGCTCACAGGAGCAAGCCACGTTTGTCTTAATAGGTATCCCTACCACTTCATTCCCATATGTTGAGGAGACAACAGAGTCACATGCATCTTCTACATCTCATATTGCAACACAACAGTACAATTTTACCAGTTACAAGGAGATTAAGAAGAAGAATGAAGCATTGAAGGCTACTACATACACAAAATTTTGGAAGCAAACTTCTATCACTCAGCACAGGTTATTGTTTTCACTTGACACGGAAAAGGGGCAGTTCCTATTAGCATTATTGGAACCTATAGTTCCAGTCCCTAAAGGTGCAGACTCACTACAAAGCCTCAATATTTTCTTTTGATACCAAGAAGATTCATGCAATTGACCAAATTGATTTGCACAAATAGACTGGTGAAAAGATCTATTCTACTTTAACAAGTTCATCCATGGCATCCTCCAAGCTGCATGCCTCCTTAAACAACATGCATTCATTATAGTGAATTTCATCTTTGGCCAAAGACACTAGAACCAAATCTCTTGACGATTTGGTAATTAAACTAGGATATGATCCTAGTGACATCAAAGCAGCTGAGGAGATGATCAAAAATAAAAATGCAAATATTCAAGCTCTAAGAAGGCAGCTCAAGCTCCCAACTATAGAGATCCACAAACCAAAGAAATCACTCAACTAGAGACAGAGAAGGAGAATCTGTTTAGGTTGATAGTTAAACATAATGTTCAAATTCAAAAGATGGAGACAAACATGGAGGCACTTCTAAAAGAAAAGGAAATGTTAGTAGCTACAGGTACATCAGCACAACAAACAACAACAACAACTTCTACAGAAATGGCAGAAACATCCATTGTAGATTCTTCTGAAACGTTAGTGAAAGCTTTAGGAGATTGATCATTGATTAAGTTACCAAGAGAATTAGATATTGTTAACATCATTGAGAAAAATGGAGGAGAATAAAATCAAGGTTGACAATGCATATTTAAGAGAGGCGCAGAATAATTTAAAGTTGAATCAACAGATTGCAAAGTATGAGAATCAGTCTTTAACAACTCAGGGGTTGATAGAGGCCAAACAAAGTATATTTCACAACATTAATACCAATATTATAGAGTTGTGGCCATCATTCCAGATTATTTTTTTAGCATGAGGAACTCGTACAAAGGGTCAAAGCAACAGTTGAACAAACAAAAGCTGAAATTGAACATAGGCCAGTGGATACACAAAAAAATTTCAAGATGTTGAACTCCAAGACTAAGTATGAGCTCGAAACAATCCATATTCAAGACAAAACAAGCACATTCATGGAAGTAAAGAGAGTTCTGACAAAGAAGAACTTCATGATACAGATAGAAAACAAATGTGAAGAGTTGGAATTACAAGTGAAATGATTTAACATAAAGTTTAATTTATTGCAAGAGAGAGGGCTTCCAGCGTTGAAAGCCTCTAATGTAAAATTGATTCCATTAGAGAACTATCAAGACTAGTTGTGCAACATAGCTGCAGATACTTCCAAATTCACCAAATTTAGAGGAATAATAACTGGAGAAGCTTTCCTGGAAGGCCTAATATGACCTTTATATTCAGCAATAATTCCACCATCTATTTCTCAATAAGCCAACTTTTCAAACATACACAGAAGTAGATGGAAGATTTTGTAGCAGGGTGAATTTCTCTATTCCTAGTGAAGAAGGATGGGATAAGCTTTTGGAGCTTGTTGAGTGAAATCAAGCATAAATACTACAAATTGGGAGTGGTCAAGCAGAAGAAGTAGAAAGGAAGCTGCAGTCAAAAACAACACTCCTCAGAGTGTGAATAGAACATCTGAATTAGCCCAACATTGTTATTATTTTGTTCTATTTTTGAAATATCCACATCTTTTGATAGATATTATTTTGTAAATAATTTTATTTTGAAGTCTAAATTGAGTTCAACACAAACTCTATAAGTATTTTGTAAAAGGATTTAAAAAGGGTTTGATTATGTAAAAGAGAAGATCTTTCTTTAATTGTAATAGGTGAACTTTATTTGAAGTAATTGATTCAGAAATACAAAGGCAATATTGTTTTAGGATTCTTGTGTCAAATAAATGTTGATGTTTTCCTCTCCGTTAATGTATTTTTCCTTCTAAATTTTCATATGGATGTTCTTTCGTGGTCATTGCAAGAAGATTAAGAGCTAAATTTACTTACAATACTTTTCTCTAGCTTATTAAACAATCTTAATGTTTTCCTTCTGAGATTAAATATAAAATTCATTTAAGTATGCTTTATATTTAATTGAATCTTATCTCATATTCATCTTATTCATACCACACATACTTCACGAGATCTAGGAGTTTTCCTACCTCACCCTGTTTCATCTACTCTGTTTATTTATGATTTATTACTGGAATTTTTTTATGACTCCATGCCCAATGAACTTTTCTTTTATTCTACAGCCAAAATTAAAAAAAAAAAAACCTATCTTGACCTTTCATATCTAGCCTAAGATCTTAACAGTAAAATTAAAATCATACAAAGAGAACCCTCTTTAAAGTTGGAAGGGCTAGATCCTATCTTTAAAAGTGGTTGATGGTTACCTCTATAGTTTCCTCTTCAGCCTAGGAAAACTACGGAGTGCTAACAGTTCCCATATGCGACGAAACTGATATCCGAGCTTGTTGGAACCAAGGTAATAGTTTCTCTAGACGAGCTTGTAGGCATGCATAAGTGTGAAATTGTTGCAGTAAATTCATGAGAACAAAAGCACATGCAGTGGATACTTTGACAATGATTTGTTTTTCCATTGGCTTTATCGTCATGGGTTATTCCTAAGTTGGTCTATCATTTTCCACTGTACCTTATTAATCAAAAAATGGGGAGAAATGCATGCCCTACTATTTTATCTTTGTTAAATTAACCTCCTTGATTAAGCAGTATTTTTCCATTTTTTAAAATATGAACAACCAATTATATTAAATAGAGTAGCGTAATTCAATTGGTGGTTTTTTATGAATACGGTCACACAAGAACACGCCGCTAATTTAATTGTGTTTACAGTTTGTTCTAAAATCGATGGGTCATGTGAAGCCATGAATGTTAGCTACAAATTATCCTTATATGTTGCTACACATGTGTGTGAATATGTCAAGTTGTATGATTGACTTCTGAATACATTCAACACCCAAATGAGTATCCTATATAACTGGAGGATACAACGAGCTATGTCATCCGACGGATGGGAGTTTATCTGTAGGATGATTCAATTACTTAACTACTTTTTTCTTACAACTACAACAAGCTATGTAATTTGGCATGGTAAAATATGTCAATATTGTTAAGCATTACAAGTACTTCAATGATGGTTGGAGGAAGTTGTAACTTGAATGAGTCGAGTGGGAAGCTCAAAGAGTATGGTGAAGAAATAACAAAGTCTGTGAGACTTTAGAGTTGGTAGAAGTGCTAATGAAGACCATATTAGATAGATGTGACTTGTATGTGTTCTCTATATTGTTATTTGTACTAAAATAAATAATATAGGAGAGCGTTAGGAATAATTTTTATTTTAGAGATCAGTTTGAGATTTATAAGGAGGGCTTCAGCGTAAATCACATGAGAAAGATTTCTGCCAACGCGTTTCGAACCAACCAATGTGGTTCATCGTCAGGACAAGTTGAAAATACAGATCTAGCTCATCGATTTAAATAGTCTAAGCAGAGACTCCAACAGCTAAAACACTCAAACGACTACTTTATCATTCAAGAACCCCAGTCAAACGCCCTCTAATTAATTTAAAATTAAAATATTATTATATTCAGAGCTAGGTTAATAATACATTAATTTAATTTCAAATATTACCCCAATTATGCGTAAAAAAAAAATATATATATATATATATATATATATTATATATATATATATATATATATATTATATAATATATACATATATATATGTTAATATTTATTTAATTAATTCATTAAATCTAACCTAAAAATATATGTATATTCTAATACTTTAATTATTGTACCTAATCTTCTAAATGCCCTATTTGTTATTATTGTTCTCTTAATTGCAATTGATCTTATTTATAATTGATTTATAATTAATTTTATGGAAGACGGTTAAATTGGGTCAATTAAAATTAATTTATTAATATATTGAAATAATAATGTATTATATATAAGATAATTATTAAGATTATATGTGTAAAATAATAATATATATAATACATACTATAAGAATAATTAGATAACTAATTTATACTAATATGTATATGTCATAAATAAAATACGAGGGGTTATATGTATTAATTTAATAGAAAAAAGGTTAAAATTAGGATAATTGAGGATTAATTTGATATTATATATTATATGTATAAACATAATAATATATATAAATAATAGAATAATAAATATTAATTAATTGATGTATTTAAGTAAAACTATAATAATACTATGGTATGGTGATGCTATTAATTAATATAATATTAAATGAGGGACAATACATATTAATAGAGATATAAACGCTTATGAATTTAAAATTATAGAAGAGGAGATATTTCCTATTAATCTAAAGGCTATAAATGACCAGTTTAAATGTAAATGCCATTATGTTTTAATATAGATATAACTAATATAAGTAGTAACTTTAGACTAATTTAAGCTTAATTTTTAATATAATCTACGTAAAAAGCGATACTGCCTAAAGGGAGGATAAACCTACGAAGAACAACGCTGCCAACGATAGGCGAAAACCAGACTCACAAGGACAAAAACCCGCCCACCCAAAGAAAGAACCTGGAAGAACAGAGGGGGAAGGAAGAAAACTTAAGCCGACAGCGCAGGGATCCAATTTCTACTAACCTTCCACCCATCATCTCTGTTGAGATTGATGGGTCTTCGCTCAATTTCGATAGCTTCCCTTAACTTGCGATGATGAAACTGATCCACCCTAGCAATGAATTTGGCCTCTTCTATGCAGACATGATGCTTAGTTTTGTCCACATGCTCTGCAAGAGCTGAGGACTTTATTCTACCATGCCTCAGGTCCGCTGCATGCTCACCAATCCTCTGCTGTATGGAGCGCCCAGTTTCCCCTATATAAGGGGTCCCACAAGAGCAAGGAATCAGATAGACCCCTTTCATGTCTTTGGGGTCGACCGGATCCTTTACTGACCTCAGGGAGTTACGAATGGTTCTGAGAGGCCTGAAGGTTGAGGGGATATCAAACCTCCTAAGGATCCGAGCAATCCGATCCGATGTTGAGAGATTATCTCAACTCCCAACTCCAAAGTAAGAATTAATTGAATCTTAGACTAATAATATAAATGTAATGAAATTGAACAAAATGTGCAATATACATATTATTTTGTATGTGTTTTTCTATACTATGTCTTCGATAACAATTTTTAGTTTTATATCGTTGGCCAACAAAAAAAATATAAACTATCATATGAATTTTACACTTCATTTCATATAAACATAGACTATAATATGAAATGTGCACTTCATTCCATATTGTTAGCCTTGAAGGGAGATAAAAATTGCAACTGATATAAATATCTTTATTTAACACTATATTTAACAAATCTTCATCCTTAGTTATATGAAGAGTTAAAACCAGGGGAAGCATATAAGGTGGGGAGAATAAATGAGAACATTTTTAAAAATAATATGATCTGAAGTGTGAAGTAGATATTACAATTTTGAAGCTGAAATTGGAGTTCAGTGTCGTCTTTGTATGTTTCAATGATAGAGAAGGTAGTCAAGATGACAACATGTTACACATATTTTGCTTCTCTATTTGTAAAGTGAGGATAATATGAGCATTACTATACTCGTCTCCCACAAGATGGATATATAGTAATGAGATCTCCTTACTTTAAAATTTTACTTTAATGCATAGTGAATGTCAATTTTTTTTTTAGAGGTGGTTCACGGGTGGTCGCTATATCCACGAAAAATCTGGGTAGGTCAACCTCGAAAGGAATCTTTTAAAGCTCTTCGACTGACTAGCATGGACTAACCCCAAGGGTGTCGAGGAGAATTGACCCTGTAACCTCCCGATCGACGACGTACTTAACAACAAGGACTCGACCAGTTGAGCAAACCCTTGGGGCTATAGTGAATGCCAATTATATATGAATAAAATAAAATAAAATTTATTTTCAAACATTTTAATTTGTTAATAATTTAAACTTCATTTCTTATTATTTTGTAAATAATTGTTCAAAATTGATTACATAATTAACGATGGTCCATTCAATTGATCTAACTTATCAAGATATATAAGTTCTTATATCACATGCTTGTTAAACATGTAAGTCTCTATGTATAGACCACAACCTGTCTCTCTTATCCATACCACAATCTACTTTAAAAAAAAAAAAAACAAACAAACAAACAAACAAACAATTTCACATAGCAAATATAACAAATATTGATCACTATGAGATAAACTCGTTATTGGTTATTGTTTTTTCATGTGATTTGTTAAATGAGAATAATATGATATTCAATAAATAAAATGAAAATTAAGTCAATAATTAGTTTATTACATGGTGTTTAATATTTTTCATTTTCACATTGTTTCATATTTTTTTCTTCTTTTTTTCGCATGTTTTATGATGCATACTAAATACTAGAATAAATTTGCACATAATAAAATCTTGATTAAAGTTAATTACATTGAATATTTGTTTATCTCAAATTGTTTAATATGAAAATCAATTGTGGTCAACCATGTTTATTTTAGGATTTATAATATTATTTTAGGGTTTACATATCTTGAGTTTATAATATTTATCATTTGGGTTTAATATTATTCCTTTGGGTTTATAATCCCTTGGGTTTTAATATTAATTCCTTGAGTTTATTATTCTCTTGGGTTTATAATATTTATCTTATGGTTTATATACCTTGGGTTTATAATATTAATTCCTTGCGTTTATTATTACCGGGGGTTTATAATATTTATCTTTGGATTTATAATATTAATCCTTGGGTTTATTATTGTTAATTAAAAATTATATATAATTATTTTTTAATATTATTAAATTATAAATTATTTAATATTATTTAATGATGATAGCAATAATATTAATTAATAATAATAACTTTAATAACAATAATTATTTATTACTAACAATACCTTTTTCTAAATTAAATATTAAATAATAATTAATATAAGTTTATAGTTATCATTAATTATAATAATAATATTATTATTTTTATTGTAATATTTTATTATTATTATAAATTTATCATTGTTAAAAATAAATAAAATTTTGACTATATTAACCATATTAATATTTTTAATGTAGTTATATTAATCTTTTACAAATTATCTAATTTTGATTAAAAATTAATATTAAAAACATTATCAAATTTTTAATTAAAAATTAATATTAGAAATTTTGATTACAAATTAATAGTGATATATTGTAATAGACAGTAAACATCATGTTGTAAAAGCATGTACCACCTACCCCCAAAATAGAAGAAAGAAAAAACACACAATGGGATCTTCATTGAGAAAAACTATATCTGGGTGGCTGTGTGAAACAGAACAGAAAATAGAGATAACCCATATTACAACGAACAGTGGTACAATAAAGCCTTGTTGAAGAAGAAAGATGCCATCTACGAAGGAGAGAAATCCCACCTCGCAGAGGACACTGCATTATACCCAATGGCCAAGCAGTAATTATCCATCAACAGGGACAAAAATAGCGCTCAGTATTGCGGAGATGAAGTCTATATTCCTGGAAGAAGAAGGTCCTCCATGATATAGGTGTTCTTTTCCCAGAAAATATCCATATGCCATTTGCCAAGTTCTTGGGACAAACCTTTTTTTGATAATCTGCCAGCGTGCTTGTTTTGGGATCTGTCTATATGCTGAATTGAGTATCCATTTTGAATTTTCCAGTAGATCTCGATTCTATTCATCCATCCTAGTAGAAGAGGGTTATTTATGGATGCCTTCCCTAATACATGATCAATTATGATTTTGGATGCCTTCCCTAACTCATTATAGACCCCAAAGAACCATTTCTTCCGCTTTGTTGTTGGTGCCATTTCCTCCATTCTAGTAAAGACTGTATTTTAGTTGTTCATTTATGGATATCCAAAAACCACAAGCACATATACCTTTTTGTTCAGCGCCATAAAAAAATCCCATTAGATACTCTAACAGTGAGTTAGTGTGCTCGCAGGGATTACTACTTGGCTGTTTAGGCTGGGGCATAAAGATGTTGTAATTTGAAATAATTTTGTGAGCAATTTGAAGAAACACACCAAATTAAAGCTACAAATCTCATTCTACTAATAATGAATTGTTGGCTTCCATTTGTTTGTCAAGAAGAGAGAAATGGTAATTGATGAATCTTCAAGTGTTAAAATATACGATTGACAATTTTTCTCTGAGCGAAAATATAGCATGATTTTTTCTAACAAACCATTTTTAAATCAGATAAAATATACACATGTGAGGAAATATATAACCAAATATATTTGCAGTAGTCTATAACGCGACTTTTTGAAAGCCTTTCCGGCGGACTTTTCCGGGCAAAATCCTGCAGCAATTCATTGGAATCCCAAGTTTGATAGCTAGTTTCTGCATAATCAATGGCTCCCAGGGGTTTTCCAGGGCGCTGAATCCAAATATGCAGTTAAAAAACCATTTTAATTGCTAAAAAACAAGATTTAACCTCATTTCTTCCGCCGGATTCCGTCACCGGAATCTCCAAAAAGTCGCATTATAGACAACTCCAATATATTTTGTGAGGCGAATGTTAAGTGAATCCGAACTTATTGAAATTCATTCGCTATAGTCAATTAAACTATGTATATTGAAAAACAATATCACATGAAAGTACCCTTCCACATGATTTAGGTACATGGTCCCAGATTTGTAAAGTGTGTCTACTCCGGGGGTAGGAGATAGAAATAATTACTTATTGGTAATATAGTTTGATTAGTAATTTATTTATTTTTTTAATAGTTTCTGGGTTGTGATTTAATTACTAAATATAGAAAATTGATTTCACAAGTCTCGTGGTCCAATTCATCCTAGATAAAACTATATAACTCTAAAAAATTATATAACCCTAAAAATAATACTAGGTGCAAATTTCAACTGGTTTCATTAATGGAGACTTTTTGGATGTAATGGCATGAGCTTTACAGACCCACCAAGAAGTACATGCTCCACTAGGACACTCCAACCGGTAGGGTTGGAATTTGGATTTCTCTTTACCCGTCAGATAATAAAAAATTGACGTTTTGGGTCCTTATGTTTCCCATCAAGAAGAATTTTAAAATTTTGCCTTTCAAGAGTGATGTTCTCAAAATAAATTAACCCTTCGCCAATAAATGCTTGATTAAAAAATTACCTTTCAATAACATAATTTAAAAATTGTCACATATTTATCATAAGGAACAAAGCAAAATGACCATAACACACAAATGACTTGTTAAATCTTGTATTTTGATTTGAAATTGCATGGAACACCCAAAATAAAATCTTTGGAACCTGAAACCAAATGTGGTTGACCAGACATGCCATATCATTTGTATATAGGAGATATGACTAAGGAGATTTATGGTACATATAAGATAACCAACATAGTTAAACTATTGAATGTTATCAATAAAAACTCAAAACTAGATTAATTAATATGGTTTATGTTATGATTTACATAATCTAATATATATTATTACATCTAAAGATAAAATATACTTTTTACCATATTTAGTTTAGCATGTTTTGGATCATGGGATATACTTTAATATTAGCAAGATTGAATGCATAGTATTTAAAACTTTTAAAAATTAAAAGACTAAACTATAATAAATGGTTATTGCAGATCTTTTAACATCGTGTTATAGGATTATGTTATTAATTCTTCCATTATTACATTCTCATAAAGAAAACACTTATAAGTATTAAATGTGACAAAAGCATGCTCTCATCTAATCCTTCCTTCTATTTATCACCAAAATTTAGTAAAATTGATATAATATATATAAACAACTAAACTCATTGTTGACGGTGCTGAACCCGCCAACATGTCAAGGGGATTTCCACAGTAAAAAGTCCCAATTAAACCTCAACCCGTTTGGTGTAGAAGTCCCAACAGTGGGTCGTATGGTAATGCCTTGACCGCGATTTTGCACAGAGTCAAGTAAGATAACTTTGTTGGTAGCAAGTGTGTGATAGTTGCAGTGAGTCAAGGAAGGTGCATGAGAGGTTCTAATACAAGTGGGTTGATATGAGTGCATCCCTTGGAAACCTGTAATAGTACTCGGATGGGAAGGGAACACGTGAGCGAAGATACATCACACGCTGAAAAGCAAGTTAGCTAGCAATCCAAAGTGATGGTTAAACCAATAGCACATTTCAGAAAGATTCATACATATTCATACAGAATAGTCCATACATGCATGCATAAGAAAGAAAATACATATGCCATTTAGAGTAAACAAAATAGCTGGAATACAATACAACATATGCATGAAACGTGTTGGCTCTTGTTATATAAAAATGTATAAGTTCCAGTCATATAATACATCCATGTCCAACCACTAGCTCCAATAGTGGAACGTTAAATCCACATCTGTATGCTCCTCCAAAGAGATGTACTAGCTCTGTGCAGTGGAGAAGCTAAGGCACGTTACAATATTGTCCAAGCTCTCTCCAAGATAGTCTTATCAAAAGCTTGGCTGACCAAAAGCCTATACAATGAGTTATAAGGGACTATTTATAGGCGTTGTTTTCCCAAAAAATATCCATATGCCATTTTCCAAGTTCTTGGGACAAACCTTTTTTTGATAATCTTTCATCTTGCTCGTTTTGGGATCTATCTATACGCTGAATTGAGTATCCATTTTGAATTTGCCAATAGATCTCGATTCCCTTCATCCATCCTAGTAGAAGAGGGTTATTTATGGATGCCTTCCCTAATACATGATCAACTATGATTTATGAGGGACTATTTATAGCAAATGGTGGGGTGACCCTTGACATCTCCCTTTGTGATAGTTCATCTACCCTCATGACTCTCCATCTACTCTATGATTGTTACATCCAACTATCGACACTTGACTTACACTTGACATGACGTTACATTACAATGCACATGTACTCATGAGACAACATGGCTTGAGCAAGCCATGCAAGGCATCACTAACACTTAGTCCATTGTGATGAGACCAACTCTTTAACATGCTTGTGATGGAGAAAGTGGTGAGCTGATGCCAAGCTTGGTCATCTGTGATGGTGTGCATCACCCCATGGTGACATCTTGCTGAAGCGAACTCTTACCTCCGTTGCAACCAGTGCATTGGTTCGGCTCCTTCATCCAACTTGTCTGCTAACATGTGCATGGTCATCTAGGTGCGGCTGAACTGACAACACACTGATGCATAGTGTCTGTGCTGATATTCAAGTGTGTGTTGGTGGTCATGCGCATCAACTTGTCGAAGTACATGTTCAACTTTAGTTGGACTTACTTCTTTTCTTCGCCTTGGTGAGTGTTATGAATGGGTTGGATCGCATGCGCGTGTGCACTGGCGTGCATGTTGTTGAATACCTTGCATGTGATCAACAACACTGCTCACCATGTCTGCTAGTGCCCGCTGCTGGGATGGATATTTAACTTGTACGGGTGCAGTTTCATCCATGAGTGCATGTTGCGCCCACTATTGTTCATGTTCCTGCTGCAACTCATTCGTCTGTCTGTGCAACTTCATGTTCTTCCTTGAGTTGTTGCTTCAGCACATGCAACTCCTTCTTTGTTCCATTCTCTGTCGCCACCTCATAGCCCGAGTCTCCAAAGTTGCTTTCATCATCAGTGGATTTGCTTGAGATCGCAACTTTGTTCCACCTTTGTGTCGTCAACAACCTTCCTCTTTCATTCGTTGCATTCAGCATGTTGTTGTTCATGATGTTGCTCATGGTGATGTTGTTGTCGTCATATATTGATGCCCTCGTCTACAAACAACTTGATGTCTTCATGGGTAGGCAAGTTCATAGACACTTGATCGACTGCATCCCCAAGTGTGCTCTGAATGACGTCTTTGACTTTGCTCTCTTGAAACCATTGTACCTAAACTACTGAGAGGTAGATGAACACCTGAAATACCTGAAGACATGGCAACATTCATGACAAGCAATTTGTCAATCGAAAACCAAAATGAACTTGAGAACTGACTTGCAACATACCTGTGTGACTGATTATGAAGGTTGTGCAATTTCGGTAGGGAGGTCAAGAGACTAACTGCCAAGACTACTCAAAGCACATTCTAGGCTACTGGGAGACTAACTAACTGTTGGAACTGTGCAATGCACAATCCATCCTGGCTGCTGACTGCTTGAATTGTGCAATGTGCAATCTTAGCTGGAAATGGTTGTAGGCTCAGTGACTACATTGTGCAATTTTCTGGGCCAGCAGTCACTATACCTCATAAATGCACAAAACAGTCTTGGAGGACAGTGCCTGGAAAGAAATGTGCATTTATGGAGAGAAAGACAGAGCCTTCCTTCCCCAGATTACGCAATGTTGTCTCAATGAAGGTAGATTCCGAGCCAAGGTTGGCCAAACTCACCGACGGGCAACTGAACAAATATGACAGTGAATGCATGGAGACACTAAGTGAAAGTAGAATAGATTGATCGTGCATGCAAACATTGAATTAAATATTTAGTAAACAGATCAACATTCATGTGGGTGAAGCGAGTCGCTAAATCAGTGACCGTTTTTGCAAAATAGTTTCATGCATGCGACAACAGTGAGATAACAATGAAAATTGAAACCTTGCTAGGACAAAATAGTTATGTAAACAATAGCAAGCTGTTGGACACCTAATCCTCAATGGGTTAGTGTGGAAGCCGAATGGATACAAGGAGTCCAAGAGACCTTGGGATGTGAAACCCAATAGTCAAACAATGTACTATAAATGTATATCTCCTGCTAATAAACAATGTACTCTCATGTTTTATCCTTCAGATTATTCTAGTTGCCCATGTGTGTTTAACATGGTATCAGAGCGGGCGATTACTGGTCCTGCTCCAATGTGAGCCACTTGTTTTGTGGTCTTTATATACATCTCAGTTCTACCTTTCTTCTAATCAGAGTTAATCAGAATTGCCACCTTATAAAGCGTTTTACTGTGTGCATTAAAACTGCTCCTTACTCAGTCCTGCCATTTTTGTCCATTACCTGTAATGCTCCATTAATTCATTGTCTGCCAGAAATCCGTTGCCTCTCTTGACTGACATCTCTATCACCGTGTACGTTTTTGCTGCTAATCCTAATCTTGACTGACATCTCTCTCTACTACCCCCTCCACATTCGCTACTGCAAATCTCTAACAGTGTCTACGCCCTCTGCGCTCCCTAGGTTGTTCATAATTGTCCTCTCTACCCTAACGACTATTGGCACAGTTTACCCTGTATAGGTGTAATGTTTCCTTACCCACTTCCGTCTCTTAGTTTCCAGAAGAGGAGCGTTGAATCTCTACATCTCTGCGTGTTGAAACTCCTGGTCGGTTTCTCTATGCATTGAACTTTGAAGGTCGTTGTGTTTATACCTTTCGTTCTGGTGCTTATCGCCTCTAACCCTGAGCACTTGGCTCTCATAACATCTCTATCTTTTGGTTTATTTACCTGTTCCTTCTCTGTACCTAAAAATTTTGAGAGCTAGTATCGTTTGTTGAGGATGATTCACGGCTTAAGAAGTGTTTGCTGACAGCTTCTTTAGGTGATGATTGTTCAGAATTTCAACAATGTCAAAAGCCACAGCAGAGCTAAATATGTAGAGCCCATAAACCAAATGAGTCACAGTGTTGAGCAATAACTCTGCACAGCACAGACCCTGCGACGCTACCGCCCATAACTGCATATTCAGAAACCGAAGAAATGCCTTCGAGGTGCTCAAACCCAGGACCTACTGCTCATTCTTGTACATGAGAACCGATCTGGAGCTGGTGAATCAATTGCCGGATTTCTGCCCAACTGTATTCATCGCTGTCGTGACAAAGAGGAGTAATAGAGGCAAGTGTATTGTTGGCTTGTACAGTATTTTCTATTTGTCCAATGGTTCCATTATGTGACTACATTTGAGATTTCCTGAAAAGATTTTCTCATTCACTGTGGCATAATAACAAAAGAGAATATTTACTCTCCTCCGACTGTGTCTAGTAAATAATTTTGGGACCATTCTGGATAAGAAAGGAGGAGAAGTGGAATTGATTTTGGCATTCAGAGAATGTAAAAAAAAATTGGAGTAAAGGAAGATGATTCAGTACTGATTCTTGTTGGTATCACGCTGCTGGAACGCTTATGGAACGTTGTTGGTGTCAGAACATTGTTGGAACCTCCACCTTCCTTACCACTCTCATGCTGTCCTTGGTATCATTATTATT
This sequence comes from Pinus taeda, assembly GCA_000404065.3. Lineage (NCBI taxonomy): Eukaryota > Viridiplantae > Streptophyta > Pinopsida > Pinales > Pinaceae > Pinus > Pinus taeda. Next base: position 72,990 of record APFE031224635.1, on the reverse strand, counting down.
GTTTGTGTGTTGACTGCATATACGTGGTTTGTACTACACATATGTTGACTCTCCCATAGTCCCCGGTGGTATTCCCATATTTCATCGTTGAATATATATATATATATATATATATATATATATATATATATATATATATATATATATATATACGTTGTCTCCTTGCCATATCATATAACTGTGTCCACCTGTAAAATCAATACATTACTTGCTTCAAGTTTGAGCCAACCTGGACGTAGTTTAATACCACCATTCTGAGTTAGACCGACATCGTTCTAATAACACTAGTTTTCAAACAACTCCCAAACTAGTCATACGTTCATTGTGCTACCAGAGTCTATCAAATGCTCAATGAATTTTACCAAGAAGCATATTTTTTAGAATAGAAAATATGCACAAAACATTAGCATTTAGGGGCATGACAGGCAGAGAGCAATTAAAATCATGATAGAGCGCAAAGGGTTCTAATGGAGCTTCAATATCCAAGAGCTTGATAGCTAGAGGATCAAACTAAGATTCATATTGACACAATGTTGTCGTGACTATTTTGCAAGGGTGGCAAATGTGTTCCTAAATATCTCGTGTGGAAAATTTCCATGCTAAGAACGCTGCTCCAGCTACAGGAGGAACATGACCATAGATATGTGCTCCACCATTTGAGTTTGAATTGGAATTATTCTCCATGTATGTGAACCGAGAAGGGAAAGAGGCATCCTGTACTACTGTAGTTGCACTTGAAGAAATGCTAGTAGATGCAAGTTCTTCTAGCTTTTGATCATAAAGATCCTCCTTTGGCTTAGTTGTAAGCTTTTTTTGACATCAAGCTCACCAGTTTTATTTCCAACAATTCTCTTTGCTACCAGTGGTTTTTTAACTGTACTTGCAATAGCTGGAGGTGGAAAACCTACTTCAGCTTTAGAAGGAACTGCTTGAGGTGCATCAATTTCATCGTTGAAAAAAAAAATCAGTTGCTAAAGTTGAACTCTTCCCAACATTGTTTTTGAGTTATTTTGGATATAACTGCAAACAAGTTGTATGATTGTTTGGTTTTTTCAGAGACATTGCTGCAGTGTTTTGATATTCTATAAGACTTATATTCAAGAGATAGCTTTGATGAGCTAACAAATTGGGTGCCAGAACTTGGTCTATTGTAGATGCTATTACTGAGATTATATGACTATATCAGGTGTTGAGATATAAAAGTTTTCAATAAGAACCAATCTGCATTATCTAGTTTGTTGGCTCCTTGCAAATTTTGAGAAAGAAAGAATTATAGTGTTGAATGAATACTTAAGTTGCTTTCTGGTATGCTTCAAGACTTTCTTGGCCTACTATAGAGAAATTCAAGTTGATCTGGTTTCAGCATCTTCGAATTCTACCTGTTGCTTCTTGTTGCACACTGATCATTTGCTGCACATTTATAAAGATATTGCTATGTACTGTGAGTGGGTATTACTTTTCTACATTAAGTAGTAGTTGTGATCAGTTTTTAAGGTATAAATGGCTCTAATTGGTGAAGTATTAGAATTCCTCAAAACCCTAATATGATGTACTGTTGAAGACACAGTGAAAATCAACAAAGTCAATCTTGCTCATGTTCAAATATGTCTACAAAATGCACAAGAGAAAATTGATTTTTTACAGTTTGAATCTCAGTTTCAGCAAGAAGAATTAAAACAGAGGATTCATCATTCTGAACATGTTTCTGTTCAGAACATTGAGACTGCAACCTATCAGAAACAAGTCAATAATGTTACAGTTGGTTCAGATTTAGTACCCAATAAAGTAGCAGTTGTACATGCAGATGCAAAAACTCAGTCTGCACTTCCCAAGCCCATCATCAGACCTTGGGAATAGCTTGTCCACAACAAGCACAGAACTGGTCTTGGATATGACAAGGACTTGTCCTTTCATATTCCAAACTACTCAAAGCCAATTCAATTTCAAACTACTAGATTTCTTGAGGATGATTCATCTTCACCTGTTCTTCATGACAGTTCACCTCCAGCTATTCCAGATTTTTCCCCTCGTCCACAGCACCAACAACAGATTGTAAAATGCCAACACTGTGATCGAGTTGGCCATTTGAAAGATCATTGTTTTGATCTTCATCCATGTAAGCACTATCATAAAACCACCCATTCTTCACACAAATGCTTCAGAAACAAACGTCTTGCAAGAAAAAAGATTCATCTTGGATGGATCGCTTCTTGGCAATGGGGATCAATAGCTAAGAAGATATTCCAATCACATGTTAGAACCTGTTCCAGAGTATTGAACAATCTTGCAGTTGATTTTTCTCCATCATCTCACCTTGTATCTGACAGGGGGGGAAAGGATGGTCATCTACAAGCTTCAAAGCCACATCAAGCGAGCCTGAGCCACAACCTGCCATACCAGTTTCAGAGTTGTAGCCAAAAACAAAGATGCCCCTGAGCATGCAGTCAGTTGGTAATCTGGGACACTTCCTCTAGCAGAAGACTTCAGCTTCTTTCCAGTTTCGAAAGAATTCCAGGAATAAAATTGGGGACACTTCGTCTAGCAGAAGACTTCAACTTCTTGCCAGTTTTGGAAGAGTTCCAGGAATTGCATTAAGCATTCCAGAGTTATTGGTCATCCTTAAACCATCACAGGTTGAAAATTCCCTTTTCAGGTTGAATTTCTCCCTTTTATGCGGGGTGAGACCTCCCTTTATTGGTTGAAGGTTTCCCTCTTCAAAAAAATAGGAGCACTTCCTCTAGCAGAAGACTTTAGCTTCTTGCCAGTTTTGGAAGAGTTCCAGGAACTGCACTAAGCGTTCGAGTGTTGGTGGTCATCCTTAAACCACCGCCCTTTATACCAACATTTCAGAGAGCACATTCAGCCTAGTGTTGCCATGCATTTTTTCACATTTTGTATTATAGCTCTCTTCTTGAACTCATACATAACCCTTCGGATTAATGGGGGAATGTTGGACACCTAATCCTCAATGGGTTAGTGTGGAAACTGAATGGACACAAGGAGTCCAAGAGACCTTGGGATGTGAAACTCAATGGTCAAACAATGTACTATAAATGTATATCTCCTATTAATAAAAAATGTACTCTCATGTTTTATCCTTCAGATTATTCAAAGAAATCAAGCAAACAACACTCACACAAGTGAATACACAAAAAGCGACAGAAATGCAACAAAAGGCATGGAAGGCGAGCTTACCCCAAAACAGCTAAGTTGAATGTGCCGACACCTCCTAGAAGTGATGTGGGATGTCATAGTTGTAAGGTTGATGTGAGGAATGAGCTCTGCAGCGTCCGATTGATGAGTTTTCATAACATCGAAGTTTTGACATGCATGCCGCAAATCTAGGGAAAGTGACACTTGGTGGGAGGTTTATGAAGTGATCCTTGCATGTAACCTCCAACTACTAAAATTAGGTCCCTTAATCAAGGGATGCCTTTGCATGTTGCCTTAGGAAAAAAAGCCTATGCATGCAAATATGTTTTGCTTGATCCCGGAGGGAACTGGCCAACTCAATTGCACATGCAAGAGGCTGCTCAATTGTTGGGAGAAAATGCGCATTTTTGGTTGGGAGCTGGGCTGGCTTCTAAGGAGATTTACACAATTTTTGGGTAGAGCAGCTGACTACTGCCCAGATTTGCGCAAATTCAGGGCTGAGCAGCCCTACTAGGGAAAATTGTTTAATTTTCACTATGAGTGTTGACTGGCAGAATTGCGCAATTCTGGAGCCCAACGGGCTGCCAGACAAGAATGCGCAATTCTAGAGCTGATTAGGCTAGTTTCCCTCCAGAAATGTACAATTTCTTGGGGGATCTACTCAATCTACAACTGGATCAAGTCTGAGTGATCAGCCTGTGAGGGGAGTGCATCAAGTTGTGATCGACAGGCTGCCTTTGTGCAAGCAAAACACTGAAGCTTGTGAACTTGATGAAGCAAGACAAGTTGTTGTGAAAAGTTGGTAGGGAGGCTCCAAAACGAAGCTAAGGCAAAATTTTGGAGGGTGGTTGTAGCCGTTATAACACTTGGCGACACACTGATAGAACTCTAGCTCTCTAAATGGACCTTGTTCGTAAAAAGCAAGTCTAACACCTCCGAAAGTATTGTTCAGTTCTCAGCTCATCTTGGTTTCATAGTAACTTAATTGTAAGATGTAGTATCTGCCAAGCTCTTAGTCGATTGACACACATTTCAAGCCAACGGAACATAGTTGTTTCGATTGGATTTGAGGGGTATATTTATGCACAAGCATTATAGTCGTCAAAGTCTTAGTTTCATCTCTGTGAATGTTGCTCCGCTGCAAGCAGGCCTGGACAATACCCCGTCGGAGTCACATAGGAACACAAACATGGCTCCGCTACCAAGGAACCTAGTCAGTACCCCGATAGAGTTACTTGCACCACCTCTCTACGCAAGAAGCCTTCCTCTTTTTTTGCCTTATTCATTTTTCATTTTTTCAAACTTTTTTCACTTTTTTTTTCATTTTTTTGTAACTGTGCATAGCACTTATTCATTTGATAGGCGGAAGAGGGATCCTAACTTATTAAGAGTAGAAGAGGTTGTTCCCATAGATAAGTAGTTTATTATACCTCTAACGTGCCTATTAAGGTTTTCCCCCTCACCTTACTCTACTTAACTAAGTTGACAAGGGTTAACCAAAAAACAACCAACTGGAGAAGGTGACACTAGTTAGCGTGCAAGTGTTATGTTTTCACCAAGGTTCACTTCAAATAGTATGTATTTCTCTTTGATGTATCATGCACTAAAGGTAACAAGTTCTTCATACAGAAGCAAGATGACAGATAACCAAGTAGTGATAGTTGTACAAGCCCTCTTGTATTTTACCCAGCTTGTTTCAAGAGTCATACATGGTTTCATGTTAAACTAACCTACGAACAAAACAAGAGAATTAAAAACAAAAAAGCAAAGCAAGAGCAGAAGAAAAAGAGAAATAAAATAAAGTAATCAAACAAGCAACCAGACAAACCAACAAACAAAGAAAGTAAGAAAACAAGCATGCAAGCACACTGACTGAAAGAAAACACTACTCCTACTCCTAAACGAATGGTGCATGGGCCTAATCACGTGAAGTGATATTTCCAATGCAGCCACGGGCGCATTGGTTGGCCCATGTTGGTGAAGGCTTAGTCCACGAGCAACTCAGTTGTGCGAACCAACAAGCAAGAAAGATATAACAATGAAGACAACCACACTTCGTGTTTCAAAGTGCCCACAGGACATGAGTACAAGTGCATGACGAGCAGTACGTGGACTTATCATAGTGTTGTGTGACACTGTGTGCAACTTTGAAGCATAAGCACACTCTTGACTGTGACATGGAAGCAAACAAAAGAAACAAAGATAACTTGCACTATGAACGAGTGCTTGCAATGTAAGATTCCTCCAATGCATGATTGATGGGATTGTGCAGTTCGAGTGGAAGAAGTATGGTATGTGTGTGAGATTGATCTTCAATGCATACAAATGAGTGATGAGAAGACTTGGGTGATTGAACAGTTTCCTGAAGAGAAGTGAGACTAACCCCAAAAGAGCAAGGACCTGACATAACCATCAGCTTGAGCTTAAGTGCCTCAACAGTCTTGGGTGTTTCAATTTCATCATCAGATAGATCATCATAAACTGGTGGCTTCGAAAGATCAACTGTGATAAAGTCATGATCTTGATCAAATATGGGAGTAAATGGATCACGACGCCATGATCAGAAAAATCAATGATGTCATTGGCATCTGTAACGAATAAAATATATAAATAATATAAATATAATGTAAAAGATAATAATCATAAATAATAGTTAGTTAAGCTAGTAATTAAGGTTGAAGAGGCAATGTCTAATAGGACATGACTCTTCATGAAGAGACACTTGCTTGGTATATAAGCAAGCCTCTCGTTCTCATTTGTAAATTATCATACTCATTCTTATTCATTTTATTTAATATAATATTTATATCCTCAATGGATAATTTCATACTCCAAATATTTTGGAGTAATTAATCTTCAGAAGGAACTTCAAAGTAAGAAAACAAGCATGCAAGCGCACTGACTGAAAGAAAACACTACTCCTACTCCTAAACGAATGGTGCATGGGCCTAATCACGTGAAGTGATATTTCCAATGCAGCCACGGGCGCATTGGTTGGCCCATGTTGGTGAAGGCTTGGTCCACGAGCAACTCAGTTGTGCGAACCAGCGAGCAAGAAAGATATAACAATGAAGACAACCACACTTCGTGTTTCAAAGTGCCCACAGGACATGAGTAGAAGTGCATGACGAGCAGTACGTGGACTTATCATAGTGTTGTGTGACACTGTGTGCAACTTTGAAGCATAAGCACACTCTTGACTGTGTCATGGAAGCAAACAAAAGAAACAAAGATAACTTGCACTATGAACGAGTGCTTGCAATGTAAGATTCCTCCAATGCATTATTGATGGGATTGTGCAGTTCGAGTGGAAGAAGTATGGTATGTGTGTGAGATTGATCTTCAATGCATACAAATGAGTGATGAGAAGACTTGGGTGATTGAACAGTTTCCTGATCAGAAGTGAGACTAACCCCAAAAGAGCAAGGACCTGACATAAACATTAGCTTGAGCTGAAGTGCCTCGACAGTCTTGGGTGTTTCAATTTCATCATCAGATAGATCATCATAAACTGGTGGCTTCGAAAGATCAACTGTGATAAAGTCATGATCTTGATCAAATATGGGAGTAAATGGATCACGACGCCACGATCAGAAAAATCAATGATGTCATTGGCATCTGTAACAAATAAAATATATAAATAATATAAATATAATGTAAAAGATAATAATCATAAATAATAGTTAGTTAAGCTAGTAATTAAGGTTGAAGAGGCATGTCTAATAGGACATGACTCTTCATGAAGAGACACTTGCTTGGTATATAAGCAAGCCTCTCGTTCTCATTTGTAAATTATCATACTCATTCTTATTCATTTTATTTAATATAATATTTATATCCTCAATGGATAATTTCATATTCCAAATATTTTGGAGTAATTAATCTTCAGAAGGAACTTCAAAGTAAGCAAACAAGCATGCAAGCGCACTGACTGAAAGAAAACACTACTCCTACTCCTAAACGAATGGTGCATGGGCCTAATCACGTGAAGTGATATTTCCAATGCAGCCACGGGCGCATTGGTTGGCCCATGTTGGTGAAGGCTTGGTCCACGAGCAAATCAGTTGTGCGAACCAGCAAGCAAGAAAGATATAACAATGAAGACAACCACAATTCGTGTTTCAAAGTGCCCACAGGACATGAGTACAAGTGCATGACGAGCAGTACGTGGACTTATCATAGTGTTGTGTGACACTGTGTGCAACTTTGAAGCATAAGCACACTCTTGACTGTGACATGGAAGCAAACAAAAGAAACAAAGATAACTTGCACTATGAACGAGTGCTTGCAATGTAAGATTCCTCCAATGCATTATTGATGGGATTGTGCAGTTCGAGTGGAAGAAGTATGGTATGTGTGTGAGATTGATCTTCAATGCATACAAATGAGTGATGAGAAGACTTGGGTGATTGAACAGTTTCCTGATCAGAAGTGAGACTAACCCCAAAAGAGCAAGGACCTGACATAAACATTAGCTTGAGCTAAAGTGCCTCGACAGTCTTGGGTGTTTCAATTTCATCATCAGATAGATCATCATAAACTGGTGGCTTCGAAAGATCAACTGTGATAAAGTCATGATCTTGATCAAATATGGGAGTAAATGGATCACGACGCCACGATCAGAAAAATCAATGATGTCATTGGCATCCTCATGATCTAATGAATCAAACAGAGGGGTAGATGAAAAGCGAACAAACTCATCCTTTGTGCTTCCAGAAAAGACAAATGAAAGATCAAGTGGATTTTCAATTAATAACTTATCCTCTCTATTCTCGAATAATGGACCAACATCCGGTGAATCATGCAAGTGATCAACAATGGGTGCATCCATGGATGAGGACACACATGAGAAATCATGGATGGCAGGTTCACCAAAGATGCTAGGAAAGAATGAAGGGGGCTCAGATGGAAGGGAGTCATCCTTCGCCGAGTGTTGATGTTCAAGCTCCCACTCATACTCTTCATGAATGACAGTGCATGTTGGTTGTGAAACACCGAGTCCGTCAGTGGCTTGTTCCTCGCTCACAGCAAGTGAAGAGTTCGGAATGGGATAACACAAGACAATAGCATCCAGAGGAACAACCGAGTGCGCAGACGGAAGTCATGCAACAGAATGCATATGGGAACTCGAGGGACTCACAACCAACATTACGTGAAAATTGAGTGAAGTGATGTTGGGAGAATGTGCAAGCTGAACAAGTGAGTGAGCATGATCCTCAACATCAGTCAGCAATGGTGGAGCTGTTGAATGAGGGGATGGCGGACAATCAGTTGAGATAGTGGCCGCATCCACATGATTGCGCAGCTCCATTAGTGAAGAATGTTGAGCGAGGCTTGATTTCAAGCTTCTTCTTGGGACGAGTAGATTTCTTAAGGAAATACTCAAACCGGTCCCAAAGAAAGGAAAATTTCATCTAGCTCGTTAGAGCTTGAAACTGAAAGTCACAGAAGCTCGGTCAAAAATCCATGATTGATTCATATGGAGCTTTTCATTGTTGTAATAGTTTTCAAGATGGTCTGGATCAAAATGATAGAAAGTGTCTTCAATGAGATCGCAGAAGTGCTCAAGTGAGTGCACACTGTCAACCAATAGGCTGCACAACCATCGAAGTGGAGATTCGTGAAGTGTGTATACAAGCAGCAAGCTGGCCTATTTGTTAGAACACCATTCTTCCTCATGAAGCATGGAAGAAATTCATGTAAGTATTTAGGCCGGGCCACTTTGCCTTCACCATCATACGTGTAAGTGGACAAGAGATCGAAAAGCTCCCTCGTGATGGTGACAACTTCATTATTCAAAAAACATCACGAAGGAAGAAGAGTGCAAAAATCCATGAAAGATATGCAAAGATTCAAAATCGGATGAGAGGACATAGCTTGTCATTTGGCCTTCCTAGCGCTAGAAATGTTGACGGTGCTTGACCCGCCAACATGTCAAGGGGATCTCCCTGTTAAGGTGACCTTTGCATGTAACCTTCAATTGCTAAAAGTAGGTCCTTAAAACAAGGGATGCCTTTGCATGCTACCTTGGGAGAAACAACCCATGCATGCAACTCTGTTTTTCTCAATCCCAAAGGAAACTGGTCAACTCAGCTACACATGCAAGAGGATGCTCAACAGCTAGGAGAAAATGTGCATTTCTCGCTGGGAGCTAGGCTGGCTGACCAGGATATTTACACAATTTCTGGTTAGAGGAGCCGACTGCTGCCCAGATTTGCAAAAATTATGGGCTGAGCAGCCATGTTGGGGAAAATTACGCAATTTTCACTATGAGTGTTGACTGGCATAATTGCACAATTCTAGAGCCCAATACGATGTCAGACAGGATTGCGCAATTTCTAGAGGGAAGGCTGGTTTCCCTCCAAAAATGGGCAATTTCCTGGGAGAGCTACTCAACCTACAGCTACATCAAGTCCGAGTGATCAACCTATGAGGGGAGTGCATCAAGTTGTGATCAACAGGTTGCTTTTGTGCAAGCAAAACACTAAAGCTTATGAACTCGATGAAGCAAGACAAGCTACTGTGAAAAGTTGGTAGGGAGACTCCAAAACAAAGCTAAGGCAAAATTTTGGAGGGTGGTTGTAGCCGCTACAACACCCATATCTACATATATAACAAAACTAGTGTTTATGAAAGTAACATTAAAAAATCATATCAAACTCACTCTAAAATGGCTCCATATAATATCTAACTAGATTATTTTCTAGGCAAAAGAATTTCATTGAAAAATGAAAAATAATTTTCACCTTGGTGTATTATTTAGAGACTATACCCTTTAATCTAAATTGTAGACATATCAATGAAAAGCTAAATATATTTAAATTATAATACTTTGACAGCTATAATTGTGGAGGTTTCAACAAAAAGTTGTTGAACATTTGAAACATGTTTATTTTTCTTATTGAAAGTATATAATCAGTCCTAGGTAAAGCACTTGATAATTATCCATTGCATATCTATAAAGTATAATTTTAAAACAACAATTTATATTATGCCACTTGAATATTTAGATTCCCAATAAGACTAAGTTCCATGCAAATTTGTAGATAATTTCTGACATTATTTAATATAAGGTTTGATACAAAATAGAAATATATGGCACCCTAAAAGGGCAGAAGAACATACCACCAACGTCTAGTTTTCATATCCATCCAACAAGAGGAAGGCATTTGACAACAAATTATTAATTGATACATATCCATAGTATTCAAAATGATGGTTTACTCCAAATTCCAGCTACACCAAACTAATGTTACAACTTACAACTTTCTAAATTCCATTGCTCCAATTATAATGAAAGCAACAAAATGCCTCAAATTGCATGGAAGTTATGAATTAAAGCCAAACAAAGAGGAGGATTGCATATATGTGAAACAAGAATCCCCTTGTATTTAAATGCATCTTGAGAAGCATAAATGGAGAGTAGCTATGTCATAGTAGAAAAATGATCCAATCTAAACACATCACATATTTTACTGTATTTTTCAAAAGGTTGGTAAAATGTGGCCATTTTTCAACCTTGATGGCATTTTTCATGTGTCATCAACCTATAACAACAACACATGAAGAATCTTTCAAATGATATCTTCAATTTCTCTTTGTTGAATTTCCAACCCACGAGTATACCTTGTTTGCTATTTTCTCAACATACAAAAACCCTAGTATCTTCTTTGAAGCATCTGATTTTGCAAGTGCTTCACGATGTGCAATGCAATGAGTACCAAAGAGATTTGGTAGATCATTCTTTAGCAATGTGACAAATCCATTTTCACATCCAACCATAAATGAGGCACCATCAGTGGAAACTGCTATTAGTTTCTCATTTTTCAACTGCCTTGATTCCTTTCAATTAATGATGGTATCATATATAGTCTTTCATTTCCCATCAGGAAGAGTAATCATTTTCATAAATTGTGACACTGGAGGGCCCAAACCTTTTAAGTATAGATATGTAGAATACACAACAAGGTGTTGTTCTAAGCCATTGTCTATACTTTCATCTAACATTATAGAAAAAATTGACTATCTAACATTTTTCTAGCTTGCACCTCTTCAAGGTAATCTGCTATAAAGTGAATAAATTCAGTGGCTGCTTTTCTATTTATGTAGGAAGAATACTCCACTCGAGAAGGCATATTAGGCGTCTGTAGATGCATTTGAAGATGACAAAGATCTTCATAAGTAGCAATTGAAATATCTTTCTGTGCAATAAAATATGCTAACTTCATGGTGGTTATAACCATTTCCTTATTAGACTCACTTATAGCCATTATGTGTTCGGTAATGGGCTTTGGCAACCTTTCAGTTTCATACAAATTTTTTTGAGATGATGTTTGATGAATAACTAATTTCGCATGAGTTGCCACAACATCATATTGAATGGTATTACATCCATTTCCAATACCCCATGGACCTTAAGCATTGTATTTCTCACAAATTTTGCACTTCATACAAGTCTTTTCATTTTCAACGTTGATACTATAAACCCAAGGATGTTTTATTTTCCACTATTCTCAAAATTATCGTTTGGAAAGGTATTCTTCCTCGAACTACTAGATCGATCATCTTGTCCTTCCTTTTCATGGCTATGAATTTCTAGATTAACAACAAAATCTTCATCCATATCTTCATTAGCGTCATCATTCAAATCAGGTATATATGGAATATCTTTAACATTAGAAGGCTTTTATGCTTTAGAATATCCATAAAATTTGTCTATAGTTGATTGTTCCTTTCTTTTTGGAGGTATTTCTATTGAAATAATTTACGTACATGAAAAACAATTACAATAAATTTATAATTTATAATATAAAACTTACAAAAAAAACATTAACACGAGTAGCTTAAAAGATATTACCTATAAATAGAAAATAATCATGAAGAAAAAGTCACTTTAGATTTAAGAAATAAATCATAGCTCTCCATAAATAAAAAACTAATTTAACCTTTCATTGAAATCCAAAATAATATTTTGAGGTTTAAAATTTAAATTCTCTTTGAACTTTCAACAACATACAAAAAAATACAAATATAGACTTGCATTATCTAAGTTTAAACCTTATTTAAATCATAAGAATGGAATAAAGAATGGAGGATTGGTAGTCATTACATAAGTAAATATGTCATTTTAATAAGGTGTTACTACTAAAAAATAGCACCCTCAAATGCGAGTGATCACCCTTAGATGATGAGTAATATTTATTCTATATGATTTTATATGATAATGTGTTGATTGTTTAGTTCTGCATCTAACATTATATATCTTAAGGTGAAGTTATGGTCATATTTTAACCAAAGAGGTGTAGTTTAGTTGTAGTAAGTGATGGTTTTTCAAGCCACTACCACCAAGGAGGGGAAATGCCATATGATCAAAGATGATAAAAAGAAAATTTTCAAGCAAGACTCTTAGGTTCGTGACATAAGATCTCACCTTAAGAACATTTCTAAGACTTACTAAGTAATTTTTTAGATGATAATAACAATTATAATCTATAAATAATCCTTGAATATATATTCAATCCTTTATTGTTATAGCATTCCTCAACAAACATATACATATTATGCATTCATGCCAACATAACAATCATCTATATAAACTATAGTTGGAAGAAGATCCATAATAAGGAGCTTTATGTGACTCCATTCCACAATAACTAACAAATATATTATCTCTCTTACAACATACCATTGGGTTTCCCATACAAGAAAAACTCTACAACAACTCAAGAAAATCTAGAACTATGAGCTAAATATTATTTAATCAACCGTTTTTCCCTAACATTTGAAAGCCTTATATAAAAATTTTATCCATCTACATATTTAACCATATAAAAACCCTAACTTGAATAACATATATGTCTACATAATTACAATACACAAGCATAAAATAAAACAAAATAAAAGATAGGTAAAGATATAAAATATGGAGTTCATTCATCTTTCGTGAGTGTGATTGAATTAACCAATCATTTTTTTCTCTATATACATCATTATAGTTATTTAGGATTGATGAACCACATTGTTTTTCACCTAAAACAAAAATACAACATTGCAAATATATAATAATAATTCAAAAAATAAATTTAAATATGTTATAATATATTTAAATTAATAAGCATAATCCAAATATTATAACTTATAGAACTTTTCTAAATATATTTTCTAATTATTTTTTCCAAAATATAATTAAAAATTATTACAATTAAAAAAATAATCAATAAATTTATAAAATATATACTCCACTTCCTGAAACTACTTCAGCGCCTTTCAAGTTTGAGATCACTCCCCCGCCAGATTATACGCCAAACCCAACTCCTCAGTAGTGCACCATATAAGGAACTAACCATTCCATGCAGTTATAAGATGGTTCCAATAGAATATACCAGAGTTATGAAGATGACTGATCAACGCCTTAGAGAAGGTGATAGAATGACAAATACCCAATATGAAATCAAGACCAATCAATGTCTAGTGCCCCGCACTAAGAACCCAACGTAAATTATGTAGAAAACTATGACAGTACTTCTTGAAACTACGCCAAATAGCCGACCCCGCAGAAGTCCCAATCTGATTCTGACGAACCCATATAGCAAAATCAAGATCCTTTAAATATTTATGCTTCACTATATTGCTCTAGATGCCTTCGCCAAAGATGCCTCTCCATAATGCCTTTTGTAATAATGTGCTTCCAAACTGTCGCAGGTCCAAGATACCCGAGCCCCTCATCCATTTTGGAGTGGTAATGATGACCAGTTTTGTCAAATGATATTTATGTTTAGTAATACCCCCTACCCAGAGATAGTGTGCCATAATCCTATTAGGTTTATTAATGATGGCAGCTAGAATATAGTATAGATGTGCCCAATACACAAAGTTGTGTAATCACTGATTGTGAAAGTGTAATGCGACCCCCCAGAGAGAGGCATCGGTTCTCCCAGTGCAATATCCTCTTGTAATATCGGTCCACAAGCCACAAGTAGTGAATGGTTTTGTATTTGTTGGGCTTAATATTATATCCCAAATACTTCAGTCCACCCGTTATGGATGCCACACCAATATGAAAAGAGTCCTTAATGTGCACGATATCCTTCTGATTGCAATTTCCATATAGGATAATGGATTTCAATATATTCATGTAGACACCTGATGCTTTTCCAAATCTATCAAAAATGTATGATAAATGACACCATGCACTTTTATTAATCATGCCCATAATCAATATATCGTCCACAAAAAAACTATGGGACACCTTTATGTTGTGGCCCATATCTAGAGGGACAAAGTTATCTGCCACCACAACTTCTTTTTAATGTGCACTCAAACTATCCATAGCCAATATAAATAGAAGTGGGATGTAGAGAACAACCCTGCCTGAGACCCTTACCAGTAGCAAAGAAATTAGTAGGCTTAACATTAATTAATACAACATATCTTACATTTGTTATACAAGCCATAATCCACTCTAGGTTCCTAGTCTGTAATCCAATTTTGTTAAGAACCATTCTCATGAAACCCTAGTCGATACTGTCATATGCATTTTGAAGGTCAACCTTCATAACCGTAGTATTTAATTTTCTAGTATGAATAGAATGAAGACACTCCTAGGCAATGGAAACAACATCCTATATTTGACGATTTGGAAGGAATCCAAAATGTTTGAGCGATATAAATTTGGACAGGAGAGGCTCACTCTTTCAGCAATAGTTTTTGAGATAATCTTGTAAATAAGATTACACAAAGATATCCGCCGGAAATATGAAAAGTTCCCAGAGGAGGACCCTTTTGGAATGAGAGCAATATAAGTCAAGTTAATATGCGAATGGATATACTCATGGACTCTAGATTCCTCGATAATGGCCAAAATATCGCCCTAAAAAATATCAAAGAAATGAACGAATAGCTCTATAGTCCAGTCGTCTGAACCTAGACATCTATAATTTTTGAAATATTTTAGGATCCCCAATATTTCCTCAACAATAACCTCTTTGAATAGATCCTCATTTCCTTCTTCATCGAACATATATGGGTATCCCGCCACCCCCCACAATTTGTTCTCTCCATAATCTCCCATACGCCTCCAATAGGCCGTTTGAAAATGTGCAATAGCCGCCCTGGAGATCTCATCTTGTGCGAGGCATATACTTCCATTAATATCCCTGATCTCCCATATGTTGTTGATTTGCCTTCTGTGGTTGGAAAAACGATGAAAGAACTTGGTATTACGATCCCCCTCTTGGATCCATATGGCCCGACTTTTCTGCCTCCAAGTCACCTCTCAAAGCTTCAAAATATGACTTCGTTTCAACTCTAATGAGTGAATGTCCACCATAATGGATGCCAGGGGATGAGGGAGGGTAAGTTTCAATTGCATTTTTTCCAGGGACCCCCATATCTCATTAAACTCCAATTTCATTTGAACCAGTTTCTTTCTATCCCATTTGTTGACCACATATTTCAATTCCCTGAGCCTATTGAGGATAATTACCATAGGGGAAGATCCACAAGCCCGTGGCCTCTGCCAACATTCCCACACCAAAGAATCAAATTCTGGGTCTTGTGACCAAATACGATTGAATTTGAATGGGTAGACGAACTAGAGGTCCTCTCGACGCCATAAAAATAATATGGGCCTGTGGTCCGAAACAAAACCACACATAATGCCTGACTGAACAGTGCCTAGTTTGTCCAGCAATTCTTCATGAATGAGGAAGCGGTCTAAACATTTTTCCACAAAGCCACTACACGTCCCACTGTGATCCTATGTAGGACCGAGTATGGGAGGACATATATCAATAAAGTTATGGTCAAACATGATATCTTTGATCATATCCAACATAGATTTCGATCTATTTGTATCCCCCCATATCTCATCAGTGCCAATTGTGCAGTTCATATCCCCCGCCATGATGAGGGAATGAAATTCTAAAATCTGGGAAGCAACCAATCTTTCCCAAAATAAGCAACAATCTTTGTAAGGAGCGTATATATTGAGAATATGAAGATGTCCCGGGAAGCCCCGAACGCCTCCAACAAGTAGAGCGTCCGCGAAACAAGAAAAAGCCCTCATATGAACCAATCTAGGGTCCCATAAGGCAGCGAGTGCACTCGACTGACCCGCAGTGTCAGTAGCAACCATGTACCAGTCCAGAAACGTTCTCCTGAAATAACAAATCGCCTGTTGTGCAGAGTGCATAGTCTCTTGTATAAGTATACTATCAATTGTCCCAAAAGGTACAAAGAGAGGCCGATAGGATTATTAAATTGAAATTGTTGAATTTTTCTAGAAAAGTTAATTGGTTTGTGGGAAAACTTGTTTTTTTGGACTGGATCATTGTGCAATTACTTTTCTTTAGATGTTTTGTTTATATCTATATTACAAGGAAGACATTGAAAAATCAAGAGGTTAAGTTAATTACCCAAAATCAAGAAACCTCTATAAATGGCCATTATAAGTGGATTTCTGGTGTCAGTGGCTTTCACAAGCTCAAATTCAAATGTCCATCACATATTCAAACGTCCCAAGCATTGACACATGCCAGTTGATTCTCGCAATTTAATTATAAAATCACGTCAAAACGTAGGGGGAGTAAGTCTGCAGAGATACAGCTTAAGAGTTGGCTGCAGGTAGTTTTAATTGGTGTATGGGGTATATAATTTAATACTAATCAGTGCCTGCCAAAAGCCAGGGAAGAAGAACAGCAACAACAATTGGCATACCAAAGAAACGATTAACTCTGAGGCTAAGAGTGACATAAAAGAATGGGAAAAAGCAGTTAAAATATCTTCAAGAGTGACATAAAAGAATGGGAAAAAGTAGTAAAAATATCTTGCCATGCCATGGAGTGCATAATAGAACTCAGAGGTGAAAAGAAGCCAACTCAACTGATATTTGGAAACATGATCGTCCAGTGATCTGCAACCTGTATGTAAATGATAGAACAGTCTCAGATAGTTTCATAGGAGAGATTCCTACAATATCTCATAACAAAATATTCCTAAAACTCAAATAGTTCTTGACCTTCATTTATGTGATATTTCCTCCTGGATTTCTTCCAACATATGGCAATACACACCATTAATGTTAAAGCGATCATCAAAGATCATCAAAGCTCCGGGTATCGTTATTCCAAGAACAATTTTCACTTTGGCATTTTTTAGATTTTGATTGAACGGTACATCCATTCCCCTTTATGCATCCAGAGGTAGTGATTACCAAAGAATCTGCAACGCATTGAAATAAAAGTATTTTCAATAAGCCTAAGATTATATGGCCCTTCAACTGTTTAGGTATTCGCATTGTCTGCAGAATACATTGCACTAGTTGGAAACAAAATACAACGAAAATTGTTGATGAATACCAAAATGAAATATCAGATTGCATGAGTTTCAGCAAAGGCTTGCGGAGAAGTTGTACTGGAATTGTTGCTCTCTATATATCTGCATCATAATGCTAAACACGATTGTTATACAATTTTGGTAATGGAAATCCATTTTATTTTGAATAATTGTCACAAAAAGGGCAAAGAGCAACATACAACTCTTTAAGGTTTTTTAGTTCTGATAGCCAATCTGGAACTGTGCCATTCACGTTGTTGTTTTGTAGATGTCTACACAACCAGTGAACAAATAATCACAACTTTCTTTGTAATATTCGTGCTCTTTTTCCAAATATACATAATTGGCTAAAGATCAAATGACCTAGAAAGTGGAGGTTTATGTTTAAAGAAAATACTTACATTCTCTCCAATATGGTTAAATTGGAAAGGTCCAATTAGATGGTTATTGTTAGGTGACCTGCTAATTTCAACACAGTAAAATATTCAAATGGAAGCGGCACAATCAGATTTTATTTTAACAACCAAATACTTTTAACCCAAAATTAAGAATCCTAATCAACACTGTTTCTATTTAATTTTAACCCAAAATTAATACCATTGCTATGAATTTTTAGTTTGTATGCACAACCCTCCAGCCAAAAGTTGGATGTAGGCTAGTATATATGTATATCATAGACTGTATGTTGATAATATTATTTGCAGTTTCACCATGCATTAATATGGAATAATATATGCAAATTTAATAAACTCCACTACGACACTTTATACTTGCAGTGTTTTTGGTGTTTTTAAAATATGAACTTTTCATAAAGCATTCTAACAGGTAAACAATAATAAAACGTGTTACATGCCTAAGCACTCCCTTCCCTGTGACAAATCTAAAGGTGACATTTAAATACCTGGTCCATTATTTCATAACAACAAAGGCTTATTTTCCTTTTCCAATGTTTGGCATAAAGTTATTATAAGCCCGAAATAAAACAGACATATCAATGGGTTAGCAATCAAAGGAACAATAGGAAAGAAAACTACATGAGCATTGAGAATCATTAAGTAATTATAGATAAGCATTAAAAATTTATTTAAAAAAAAAAACATTCTTAATGTTACCTGCCCATAACTCACACATCAAGAGATTTTTTCATCGAGCTTTCCTCTGATGATACAATTGGTTTTATTTGATCCTCATTGCTCTCAAAAATTGACAAATTATAAACAAAGGAAGATAGCAGAGGATCTGGTATTGCACTATTAGCAGCCACCCCACGCGATGACACACCTCCCAGGAGTGGATGCAGCTGCCCCTCCCAAAGCTCTCTACTCAAAAAAGACAGCGTGGAATTAGGTGGCAACCCACCTCTGCGAAATCTCCTCCTACGCTGCATGTATCTAGTAATTAAAGGGAACAAATTGACACCCTTCGCAGCCATGTCATTCAAGAACTATAATTTTAATGGATAGAATAATAAGGCCGACAAGCACTGGCAAACATAATCTACATTTTTAACAGACAGAAAACCCAAGGAAGTTAGGACACAGCTCTGCTGATACAAGGGAGTAGCATCTGAAATATTGAAAGTAAATATAAATTCTTCTCTGCCCAAGCATTTCAAACTTAGATTCCACTATATCTTGTCATGTCATAGTCAAAGTAGAGGATATTTTGAACAATGGACCATGTTGAAGAGTTATATGCCCAACCATATCCTTCCCAACTTTAGTTGCACACACAGGACATGGCTGCAAAGAAATACACAAGATATTCAGGAAAGCATTACACATGAGACCTCATCTAACAGCCTAGTGTCATAAAATTAAAGACCCACGAAAGTTTCCTCTTACTTAAAACAATAAGTTTATTTGCGCTTTATAGGAAGTCAAACTATACATCCAAAAACTTGAGGAAACAATAATGTTTAGATAGAAATGACTAATAAGTATTCAATAGCTTATTGCAAATAGTTAGCAAGAAAGAAAATGTGTCATAAGAAGACTGAAAAGATCAAACAATCAAATGGAAATTTCATCCAGCAATAGGAATGGGTTTCCTATGTATATTACCGTTTACATAATCGAATTAAAAATTTTAAAACGACTTATCAGAATAGATTTTTTACGTTCTTCAATGCATCTCCTAGGCTTAGACCATCTCAATAACAAATACCTGCCTATTCATTGTCATCTCGTCCAAGGAGTGACTCTTAAATATACTAAAAAATACTAAAAGTTGTTTAAACCAACATGGATGTAAATTCTCACACATTGAGAGTTGAAAAAAGCAACTTTTGAACAATGTCAACATGGATTGTTCCATGTCCACTAACACATATGACAGATTCTGTCTATCTCAAAAAGGTACACCCCACATACAGGCATTTTCTTGCTAGAAAATTCTCAAACAAGTAATATATCTTTATTAAAATTGGGAAGACTTCCACTGACCCATGTTATATTGGTCAGTGTCAAGCAACTGTTTGATTTTGGTATTCATAAATATCAAGCAGAGAACCGCTTATCCAATTGGCTAGTGGATGTCATTTTCCAAAAAAATACCCTTGGGTTCAATGTGATTGGACTGAGCAACTGATTATATAATATGGTCCCCATTGTCTATGGCATAGATGGTATTCACTTGCAACTATTCTATGGAATATTTTCCTAAAATGGCTCTTGTAAGGTCTTGAATCCATTCCTCAATCTTACAGTCATAGTTACAAGATTAAAATAAAGTGATATGCCAACCCAGAACTGATGGATACACTCTTAAAATGTGTAATATAAAGATGCAGGAAAAATGCTGGAAAATAGTAACTACGGCTAAAAAGCGACCCAAAAAACAATGTAAAAATAAGGACAAAGTTTCCACACACTGTATTTTTTGTGTCTATGCAATGTTCATCCTCAAGATGGTAGCAGAGCAATGCAATATCAAAATCTTCAAAACAAAATGGGCAAGTGAAATCCGCCCGTCTGTCATCATCGCCCTCCAATTCATCAAAGTTAAACTGCTGATTTTTACAGACAAAAAAACAACCTACTCAGAGCTTCAAATGATCTCAAACAAAAACACAGTTTACAAAATTGAAAACCCCCAAAAGGAAATTAGCCTGAAGCAGGTCAAATTAATAGGCTCGTAGTTTGAACCCAGACAAAACAGAGGGGTCTTCTAACGGGTAATACCGATGCATTTACAGAATTGACCCCAAAAGTAGATAGATAAAAAAATGAACTTTACAGCACAGCAAGACCAACTTTGAGTCACTGCAGTTAATATGTAGCAATAACTCCACAGTTAATATGTAGTGATAACTCCACAGGGGTCGCCTTCAAAGTACTGCATGAGTTCATTCATATGAAGGTACTTAATTTTCACAAAATAAGTGCCATAATTCCTAAAAATTAGTCCAACAAAAGAAAACGGTCTGAACATTATAACAAAATGACCCAGCGGATAAGGTAGATTTCAACCATCTACAGCGTTGAGAAACCAGTACATAAAACTCAAAAGCCCTCAAGATTTTAGGTCCCTGTGAACACTTCGAAATTAAAAACAAGGCAAAAGCAAGAAACCTGTATGATGATGATAATGATGAACTGTGTGATGGCGCTTTGTTGCCGTGATACGAGCCGCCCATAATTCAGCATCCATGGCGTCTAGAGCTTAACAATTTCTCACCTGACACAAGACCAAAATGTATTCGGCCCCAAAAGACCATTTCCAGAGCTCATACCCGAAGTAAAGGGCTTTCCTTGAAAGCCACAACAAAAATGTAGCTTCTAGGAACTTTCAAGACCTTCAACAAAAAATCATGTGGACAAGTCATTTGCAGGTAAATACTTGCCTAAAGGGCTTTCCTTGAAAGCCATAACAAAAATGTAGCTTCTAGGCACTTTCAAGACCTTCAACTAAATTCATGTGGACAAGTCTCATGTGGACAAGTCACTTGCAGGTAAGTACTTGCCTTATTGGGGCAAGTATCAAAAGAACTGCCTCGACTGAACTCTCTGTTCAAACATAAGAAAGAGCCCGATATTACATAATCCAATAGAAAAAATCTAAATGGTAAATGGTAATTACCAAAACAGAAAATTCCAATCGACCTTCATCGAAACAATATAATGGCTAAAACAACTGGAACGAAAAAGCATATAAACAAATGAAAAACATCCCGGCAAATCAAAAATTCTTACAACACGCAAAAAGTTTGAGAATAGTGTGAGATACATATGATCAAATATTCATGTTACCATAGGAAAACGATGCTCGCTAGAAGCTCCAAAATATTTATGTCAGCAACAATCCTGATTAAAGAGGGCGAGGAGACCCCATCAGGGTCTTATACGCCTTGGAAAACCATTAAAATTGATAATAGCCAGTAAACAAAAGAACAAAAATGCACTTGCAAATGTTAAGGCGCTTTGAGAAACAATGAAGCAACAAGAACAGAAGATAAATTTGAGAAACAAAGGACATTTATATAGCTAGGGCAACCGTCAGCTGGTGATGCATGTTGAATCTTCAATATTATATGATCCAGAACAAGTTTATGAATTCACTCCTCATCCGATGCGCTGGCTATATACATAGTTTTTCCTTCATCTCCCATATTTCATAAATATCCCATATTTCATAAATATCCCAAACCTCAGCCAAAATTGCTCCTAACAAATCAAAAACCATAAGCCCGTAGAAAATTGAAAATTGAGAAGAGGAGAAAAGCAGATTCTAAATAAATCAAAAACCCTAATCAGCAAAAAATAAACGAAGTATAATTGCCTTAGAAAATCCACATCGCCAGTAAATCTGCAAATAAATACTCTGGACATATTCATGGCTAAACCATTTCCTTTTTTAAAGGAGAAAACTTAGTGAAGCCGTCAGTTGGTGATGCATGTAAAATGGTCATCATGATTCAGAACAATTCTATGAATGTATGTCCTCATCCGACTTTGCAATATTAAAGTAAGAAACCTGTATGATGATGATAATGATGAACTGCGTGATGGCGCTTTGCTGTCGTGATACGAGCCGCTCATAATTCAGCGTCCATGCCATCTGGAGCTTAACAATTTCTCGCCTGACACAAGACCAAAATGTATTCGGCCCCAAAAGACCATTTCCAAAGCTCATAGCCAAAAGTAAAGGGCTTTCCTTGAAAGCCACAACAAAAATGTAGCTTCTAGGAACTTTCAAGACCTTCACCAAAAATTCATGTGGACAAGTCATTTGCAGGTAAATACTTGCCTAAAGGGCTTTCCTTGAAATCCATAACAAAAATGTAGCTTCTAGGCACTTTCAAGACCTTCAACTAAATTCATGTGGACAAGTCTCATGTGGAAAAGTCACTTGCAGGTAAGTACTTGCCTTATTGGGGCAAGTATCGAAAGAACTGCCCCAACTGAACTCTCTGTTCAAACATAAGAAAGAGCCCAATATTACAGAATCCAATAGATAAAATCTAAATGGTAAATGGTAATTACCAAAACAGAAAATTCCAATCAACCTTTGTCGAAACAATATAATGGCTAAAACACCTGGAACGAAAAAGCATATAAACAAATGAAAAACATCCCTGCAAATCAAAAATTCTTACAACACGCAAAAAGTTTGAGAATAGTGTGAGATACATGTGGTCAAATATTCATGTTACCATAGGAAAACGATGCTCACTAGAAGCTCCAAAATATTTCTGTCAGCAACAATCCTGATTAAAGAGGGTGACGAGACCCCATCAGGGTCTTATACGCCTTGGAAAGCCATTAAAACTGATAATACCCAGTAAACAAAAGAACAAAAATGCACTTGCAAATGTTAAGGCGCTTCGAGAAACAATGAAGCAACAAGAACAGAAGATAAATTTGAGAAACAGAGGACATTTATATAGCTAGGGCAACCGTCAGCTGGTGATGCATGTTGAATCTTCAATATTATATGATCCAGAACAGGTCTATGAATTCACTCCTCATCCGGTGCGCTCGCTATATACATGGTTTTTCCTTCATCTCCCATATTTCATAAATATCCCAAACCTCAGCCAAAATTGCTCCTAACAAATCAAAAACCATAAGCCCGTAGAAAATTGAAAATTGAGAAGAGGAGAAAAGCAGATTCTAAACAAATCAAAAACCCTAATCAACAAAAAATAAACGAAGTATAATTGCCTTAGCAAACCCACATCGCCAGTAAATCCGCAAATAAATACTCTGGACATATTCATGGCTAAACCATTTCCTTTTTTAAAGGAGATAACTTAGTGAAGCCGTGAGTTGGTGATGCATGTAAAATGGTCATCATGATTCATAACAGTTCTATGAATGTATGTCCTCATCCGGCTTTGCAATATTAAAGTTTCAATCCCGCAAAACCGCAAAATGTATACAAAAGAACTATCACTGTAACCCTCAAATTACAAAACCCTGAAGAATCTCATGTACTTTAATAAAAAAGAGCCAGGAAAGAAAAGATGCAGAGAAACACCTGCCTTAGATGTGATAAGGTTCCGCATTTGTCGACAGATATTGGTTTTGTTTCCTTTCCCCATCCAATCCGTCCTCCTCCGCTCCGCGCCTGAATACCTCCGCCCCTTCCTTGCAGCGAGGCCGATACGCAGGGGCTGACGCGTCGCTGAATAAGTACGAAAACGAACTGCGCACAAATTGCCCGCTCTATGCCTGACGCCACGTGTCAGCCTGAGAAACAAAAGGACGACGAAAGTCCCTTTCAAAGGAAGGCCTATCGGCCTAAATATATCGCCGAGAGGAGTGGAACAATTCTTTGAGAGCCAAAAATTTAGGAGTAGCCCCTAATCCCCAGATATTCATAGAAATAATGAAGTTCATTGCAAACCTGATGGGGCCACATTTTCTCTAAGGGCCCAAGTTGGAATGGAGGAAGCAATTGGGACATCAACCAGATCATTGGAAACAAAGGGACAAAAGGGATAGTCTTAACATAACCCCGAAAGTGTCTGTTGTCCCTACCCTTTTTATGACGGACTGTAATGTTACCTGCGAAGGTAGGACTGATTTGTGGAGACTTAGCACCCTGGGGCTTATGTATTGTGAGAAATCGGAGGTCTAAAGTTTCACGCAGGAGAAGGCCATCTATGTCACTATCTACCAAATCGGTAGGGGATGTAATTGGAGAATGAGGCGAAGTGGGGCCGGTTCGGGTGTCAGGGGAAGTTCGAGGAACCTGTGGAGTAGTGATACAGGGAATATACATGATATGTGGTGGCGAGATATCACCATGTGACATCAGAAGGGGAGGCATCAACCCAGATGAGGACGGTCCAATGAAGAATGGGGAATATTGTGATCTGACATGGGCAATGAGTCATCCGACAGAGCAGTCCTAGTACCCTTTGAGAAAGGGGAAGTTCGAATCTCAATAGGCACTGATTAACACATTTAGGTGACAAAGCCAGAAAGAGAACGGGGGAGAGAGAAAGGTGGTATCCCTGATATACGATGTATATCACCCGCTAGTTTACCAAGCTCCATGCCAACAGTGGATGCAGCGTTTCCACCACCCTTAGACACTAGATATGCATGTAATTTATGTCAATACATAATGCGTCTACCTCCCAGAGGACACGAGCATTGCACCATCATATGGCTAGTGTGGTGACAAATGGGACATCTAAACGAAATACTCCAGAAATCCAATCTTTAATGCAGATGAGTCTCTCCCCAGTAGATTTCAATATGGTCAGGGAATCCCCCACTCTGATATTTTTCAATCAATATCCAAAAAATTCGCTTGTCCCGAGTACCTAAACACTGAAGATCCATGTATACAAATTTTCCAATCGCATTATCTACATCCAAAAAACCTACCGCATCCAAAATTCTATAGGTAAACTAGGCAATTTAACCCAAATCAAAGTGTTTTTAAACGTCTCCTTTAACGAGTTAAAACTAATATACCATTCATAGAGGCCTAAAAATCCCCGCCCCCAAACCCATAGAATTATTTTGATTTTCCGCAAGTCTTCCTGATACAAAAAGTAGAAGCTATACCACTCATTCATAAGGCAGAGTACCGACAACATATAACCCAAGATGGATTTCCATTTAGCTTCCACCCACTTTCGCATCACACTATCATGAAAAATGTCATACCCAACACCGAGAATAGGCGCATGAGAGCATATTTTAATAGTGGCCATATCGTGAGCGCGGATAACGATATCCACGTGGATCTTGAGCTGAATGGTACAGTACATGATCTCCACCTGGTGCACCATCAGATAAGCCGACGTGGCCCCAGCCCCCCTCACGAGAGCCAACCCCAAGCCGATAGATATGGGTTCCCAAGATTGACTCCGCCTCCAACGTGGCACAGATAACTCTGCCTCCAACATCGCATAGATAAATGCCTCGTGTGTAGAGATATCCGATTCAAAAGCGTCCATGTAATCCATCAAGTGGGAAGTATGGAAAGAAAAACGAAAAAAACCCAAACTTATAGTAAATTAAGTATGTGGCACAGAGATCATCAGAAGATTTGTCAGAGAGAATTCCCCCGAGAGAATTCCCCCGGACCATCAGGTTCCACACACAACACAACTACCAACGCAAAAGTTCTGCCATAAACTCCACACGTATTATCTAAGAAATATACCGTCGGCGGAGATCAGCATATTTTAGGAAGGGAGTTGTTTATAATGTGATTTTTTGAGATTTTGGTGACGGTTAAGAAATTGAGGTTAAATTTTAATTTGTTGCAGTTAAAATGGTTTTTAACTGTATATTTAGATTCAGCACCCTGAAAATTTTGTCGGACTCTTAGATTGTGTAGAAACTAGCTATCAAACTGGCGATTCCAGATTTCAATCATAAAAACCCAAAAAAAAAACTTCCAAAAAATCTCATTATAACAACTGCTTTTAGGGAAGTGGATTAATAGATAATAAAATAAAAATTTTAACCATAAACGGACATGCCACTCATATCAATCCTCTTCGGAGAAATGAGATAGATGTTAACCACGAAATTAATGGACAACCAACTCACGGCCTGTCCCATCTAATTCACCACCACGTCCCACCCACCGGAAAAACTCAACTATTGAACGGAATAAAAAGGCGTTGACCGGGAAAAGTTCAGATCCCGGAAAACCCAGAGCAGACCCAGAAACATGCAGGCACCACGAAAACCAACAAACCCAACAGCCGTTGCACCCTATCCTTCACAGCAACAAATACAACAACCCCTACAGGACAACCACCTATCACAAATTCTAAAGCCAATTGCTTCACAGGGCCGGGAGATAATAAAAGAGTCAATCCAACGGTTCCAAATGGTAATGAAATCAGCAGGAAGTATACAGAGACCAGCACGTCCACGCATCTGTGGCCATGCAATACTGAGAAAAATAGTCCAGAAAGACATCAATCCCCCGTGGATGAAGGGTTTGGCAGCAGAAACAATCAGAAGATTGATTAGTTGTCATTCAAGATCATAACAGAGGAGAATACATTCTCAGTAGTCTAGACATCTAGAACCATCCACAATATATAATCGATAATCCAGGGAGACAGAAAGTGGTCCCAGAATGGAAGAAGCTGATGTCCCCCCCAAAGTAGACGGAAGCCAGAGCATAGATCATTACAGCATAACCAGAATTGAACCACCAATACTGGTCATAAATTAAACATATCTGAAAACACCCTGGATATACCCAGAGTATACAGTATACCAGTAGCATCTCACTGTACAGAGATAACAGCATCCAGAACTTCCATCTGCTTTCCAATATCAACTTCAATCTCGCCCTGAATCCTCATTTACACTTCACCAACCCTTGACAGTATGTGGGAAGGAAGAAAGATCACCAGGTTTATGGTCCATTCATGTCGTCGACACAGACAGATCTTCTACAGAAACAAAATTTAAAAAAAAAAAGTAGCGACGTTGTCAACAGCAGAGTAGCAGAAACAGCCTGAAACCTACCCATCTTAATTCCAAATCTAACGTCTCATTCAGAGGCATTATAGTTGGTGCCAAATAAGCTGCCCTCGGTGTAGTGGGCGAGTTGTGAAACTTTGTGAAAGTCCCATACCGCCTCCATTATGGTGACTCGGAGGCTGCACGTTGCGTCGTCTGGTTTGGTTTGGTGAGCATTAATGGTTTATGCTTATTTGCAAATGTCTATAATGCGACTTTTTGGAGATTCTGGTGACGGAATCCGGTGGAAGAAATTGAGGTTAAATCTTGATTGGTTGCAGTTAAAATGATTTTTTAACTGCATATTTGGATTCAGCGCCCTGAAAAACCCCTGGGACGCTTTGATTGTGCAGAAACTAGCTATCAAACTTGCCATTCCAAGAAATTGTTGTCGGATTTTGACCGGAAAAAGCCACCGGAAAAGCTTTCAAAAAATCTCATTATAAACAACTGCTTTGCAAATAAAGGCCAACTTGCCAACGCCGCCTGGGCCCTGGAACATCCGGCACTGGTACTGGTACGTGAGAAAAAAAGTTGAAAAATTCCAAGAAATTGTTGTCGGATTTTGACCGGAAAAAGCCACCGGAAAAGCTTTCAAAAAATCTCATTATAAACAACTGCTTTGCAAATAAAGGCCAACTTGCCAACGCCGCCTGGGCCCTGGAACATCCGGCACTGGTACTGGTACGTGAGAAAAAAAGTTGAAAATAAATGGGCGTACTGGTAGGTGGAAAAAAACAGTGAAATTTGGTGGGCGTAAGGAAGTTTTCAAAAAATTGTTGGACGCCAAAAATACGGGTAAAACACGCCTTATGACGGGTCAAATTCCATCCCCGCCAGCCGGTGATGGTTCATGATTGATGGCATACGATATGGACACAGATACGAACTTAGCAAGACTACAAGGCTCCACCAATGTCAGCACGCGGTTGTCAGCACAGTCATAGCCGGTACATCTTGACTCATAAACAGTTCCATATACTTGCAAGTAAATGCATCCATAAATATGATAGAATCCGAAAGTATTTTTTATTTGATGGCAGCCCAGGTGCATAATGCTGGAAGGCGTATAATATACATATAATTTCCACATTTTCAAATTGTGGACTTCAAAATTTTACAGAACTTTGCAAGTTACCGAAATACTCCAAAACAAAATACGCTTCTACAAAGAGTGTTGTTTCTGTTGAATAGGACTATGCAACTGATTTGAAATAGAAAATGCACACTTTCAAGAATTGCTTACGTCGTACAAAGTTTTTAATTTCTTCTTTAAAATGAAAGACAAACTTTTAAATATAATATTTAGCTTTCAGATGTTACACTTACGAAATCAGACCACTTCTTTCGATAACTTCCGCTAATTAAAAAAGGGTGATATTAAATTAATAATTATAAACTAGCACAATCACATTGAGAAATGTGATTGATAAACATTTCATATACAACCACCACATTGGAATTGAGAAATGTGATTGATAAATATTTCATATACAACTATCATATTTTTCAATGTGGTTGATATACTCCGAGAAGCTTATATCAACTACATTAATAATTATTATTGGTATTTAGAATTATTAATAACTATATAAATATTAACAACATATATTATTATATAAATATTATATTAATATTAATATTAATATGAACAATATCACTTCAAATTTCATCTGGGGCGGCAATGCAGTTCAAGGAAAATATCATCTCACTTCTTTGGAGAAGATTTCTAGGCCGAAGTCATCAGGTGGTTGGGGTTTATTAGATTTAAGAACATTTGGAAAAGCTCTCCTGTGCAAATCCTTGTGGAGAGGCATCTATGGGAATGGTCCTTGGAGTAACACCATAAAAATCAAATACATGAAAGGTAAACGTATGGAGCACTGGTATCGTTTGAAAAGGATTGGAGTAAAGGGTGGTTCTGCTATCTGGCTTAGCTTCCGCAAAATTGAACCTTTCTTCTTGAGCAATCTTAAATGGAGCCTCCAAACAGGTAAAAGAATCTTTATCGGAATCGACCCCATTATGAGTGGATGCGTAGGCATTTCTATACCTGATAGGATCCTTTCCTTTCTTTTCTTCACGGCAAAGGATACTTCGCCTGGGATAAATTGATTGCAGACTGGCAGGGTCCCATCCCCATTTGGAAATCCGCTGATGATATTGGCCTGCCGGTGTCACTATTATATTTATGGAACCCACTCAGGAATGCCCTGAGAAACTGTGGGTTTCTCCGGTCCAATTTACAGGATTTTTTAGTTTGGCATTTACCAGGTACAAACAAACAACTGTCTGTCAAGGATATTTATACTGATATGATGGCTTCTAAATATGCGCTCTCTTATCCACTGTTTCCTATAGCTTTTTGGAAATCAAGGTGCGCTCCCAAGCTCATTTACTTCTCATGGTTGGTTTTATATTACCCCTTCTTACTGTTGTATTTATGCCATTGCACTTTCTAATGATCTGTAATAAGGGTATTATAGGTCCTTTATAGAGAGGAAAGTTAGATTGAAAATAACCATTCATAACTTATTTTTTTGAGTAACGATGGTAATATATCATCACCAATAATATTTCTTATTCAAAAAAGGAAATCTCCATAGAAAATATGGTCCTCGGATCTTCTCCTTCGATTTTGGAGTATTATTTCATCCAACTCAGACCAAATACCTTCATCGGTATAATTACTCTACATGGAATTATTATATTCATCGTTCAATAATCAGTAATAGTATTTCATCAGTCACTAGTATTTTAGTTTCCATCATCACCAACACAGACATATGAATCAACAATAGTACTTCATTAGTACCAAAATATGCACCATATGAGCCACTAACATCACCAATTGATATCGTCATAAGCATATGATTGACTCAAAATTTACTTCCATTCGAGTCAAAATTGTTACGTGGGATTTCATTTATTGTCCATCATTCAGTTCAAACCAAAAACCTCAATTTCAATAGGTTATTTACATCCTTATTTTGGCCATAACCACCCATAACACCAACAACTGGAATTGGATCATCTAGAAATAAAATTGAATGATCTTGAAAGATAAAGTAACTAATGATACCAAAGCCACATTTACAAAAGGATATGATTGCCATCTATTGATATTGAAATTTTGTTCTTCCTTGTAATGTGAATGACCATTTAGAGTATAAATTTTTGGCTGCATAGTTTTATTGAAGCATGGAAGTCTTGGTGGGACTCATCAAGCGTTGAAGTTTTTAGGAACATTACACCCCTCATTTGCTTGGGGATTTGGCTGGCAAGGAACAAGGCCATATTCGGGGACAAACCATCTGGTCCAAACCTCATTTTAGCAGGAAATAGGAGTGATTTATACTCTCTTGCCTAAGGAATCTCATCATGTGACATACATCATCTCTGTAAAAGAAATCAATCAACAAATTGCCTAGTCTGCTCTCTAAAAAAATAAAAAATAAAAAATAAAAAATTGGCCTGGGCAGGGGTTCCAACAATTATGCAGAACTACTCTCTTAAACTTCTTTTATGTTAGACTTTGGAATATGATTGTCGTTCTCTCCAAGTGTTCATGGACTCTTTAAATGTTTTAAATTGGTTTAATGCTTCTCAAAGATGCCACAATCACACACAATTCCAATACATCAAGAGATATTTCATTTAAGCAAGCTTTTGATTTTATCCCTTGTTGTGAAATCTACATAAAAAGAAATTCTGAAGCAGATATTCTGTCTAAGTATAGCACTAGACAACAGATACGCAATTGGCAATTCACTGAACATCTAGATGGGGCAACACAACACTTCCAACACCTGACCTTCACTTAAGTCTAATGGCCTTTACTGAACACTTTACTATTACAACACCAGTTTTTTGGGCTACTTTTTGTTGAACATGATATCTATATGGATCAGCTCTCTATTTTTTGTGTATATATTACAGCCTATAACAACAGATATTAAAAGCTGCAAAACTTTATTTTTTGACCGATTATGGCATAAAAATCCTATCTCGGTTTCAAGATGACACATTTTATTTATTCTTATGGTCCCAAGGTTGGTTTATTTGCAGCTCGCTTATTTTTTTGCTTACACTGGTCCTTTGGGACAAGCAGTTGAATGCGCTGATGCATGTAACTTTTTATTTGATAGAAAGTTGTGATTTTTTCTTCTGGAAAAGAAAAAAGAGATAAAAAATAAAATTAAAATGCCTACAAAATTAAGAATAATGTTTCTTTTCAAAAGAGTGTCAAAGAATAATCAAATATGAGACTTTGCTTTTCTACCAACAATTAAGGTTTTCATGTTAAGAGAAAACTATTCTTAGAGTATTGGGTCTTGAAAGTATTCAACTTTCAAAATTATATTTTAATCATTGCAAAGTTTTAAAAGGTTGAGCTATGCAGGAGATTGGAGAACACATACCTATTGTGCGAGATTCTAGGTCGTCTTATCTACCATCATGGGATAAGATAGAATCAGGTTTCAATTATGGATTGAGATAAATCAATTCATGATCACTAAGTGAAACCAAATTGTTACTGGATGAATTTTTTTCATCAAAACAAATAGATTGAAGATTTCATTTATTAGTGTATCATAATGAAAAAACATGTTCAAAATGATTTTAAATATTGGGAGATAATTGAGATTAGCTGATAAATGTTTCCCTTTTCAATGTTTATTTCATGCTATCATATCATATCATATATATATATATGAGTTGGTAACTCTTCTTTGGACTTTATTTTGTAGAGGTGAGGTGATTAATGCTAATAATTTTACTAAATCAGTGAATCTAACAGAGGCCCTTATATTGCCTACCAATAATAGATTGTATTCACAGTGCTTGAACTGTGCTTCAATACCTCTCTATTAACAACAAAGATCGACTACCAGAGGAATGTAACTGAGAAACATGTGAGATCATATAGGGTTTTATAATGTATAAGAAATGTGAGAAGTTATCTCAACAACATCACAATTGCCCCCTACGTTGGACTGAAGGTGCAAAGGTCCACTAAAGTAGGCATACCTCTTATCTTTTATCTGCATTAGATGAGTACTCTGAACATCTCTAAAGTAGGTGGTTTAAGTTTTTTTTTAATGATTTCATTAGAGAAATTTACCTATGAGATTAGGACTCAAGGAAGACTTTTACGTCACTTTCTTATTCAACCCTCATTCCCATGTGAGAGCTTCAAGCCTTCAACTTCCAGTGATTAGTCTTGATTATGTCATTTGACAAGGAAGACTTTTACGTCACTTTCTTATTCAACCCTCATTCCCATGTGAGAGCTTCAAGCCTTCAACTTCCAGTGATTAGTCTTGATTATGTCATTTGAATACTTGACTAGGGTTCCAGTCCAATCGTTAACGACTTCATATTTTACTATAAAAACCATAGACAGAAATTGCCAAGAAGTTAAAAAGATACTGCTTTTCATAAAAAATAAATTAAAAAATGCACATATTGGTAAGGACAATCTGCCTTTATATAAGAGTTAAACTACTTATTTATACCATTAATAACATTCATTCAAATAACAGGATAACTCTGTTTATGGTTTTCAAAGATGAGGCGTTTGCTGTGAAACAAGTATGTGCTCAGAGGCACCCTGAACTCTGTAAAGTACATGTTCAAGTTTGCAACATAATCATGTCTGTGGTCTGTTAAGTACAAATCAATATTGGTATTTGCCTTTCTAATGCTGATCAAATGAGTTTAATTATGCACCGAAAAGCAATGGAGGAACGAAGAAGGGTGAGTTGCACCTTCAGTTGAAAGCAATGCTGTTGAATCGCTCTTGTTTTAAAATCTGCTTCTCAGAATTGTTAGCTGACCCCTGTTACAAGCACCCTTCTTTTATGCCAAGGCATCCATAAACTGTTACATTCTCTGTTTGCATGCACAAAAGACTTTAAAGATAAAGGCAGTGAACGAAATCTCATATTAAGTGAAGCTGCTCACAACTTTCGTTGAATCCTTTTGACTGAAACACACACTGCAAGTCTCCTTGTCAACTATCAGTTTTCGCAGCTTTCTCTCCGTAGTAAATATCCCGCAGAACGGTGGAGGATTGGGGATTACTATTAACATACTTTCCCAAGAACTGTTTCTCTGTGTACTTAACAATATGTGGAGAAATCTTCTGTGTCTTCAACAGTTGCATGGACTTCAAGGCCTCCATTACTCTATACCGAGGGATTATCCTCGTCTCCAAGTTACATGTCAACAGACTGGAATATTTAACAATATCATCCAATGGAAGCCCCTGTGATTTGACAAGAAAATCTACATTCCGTTTCAATTTTTCCTCTGAAAGTCCCAAAACCACCGGCATCCGACGTGAGAGCTTGTAAATTTGTTTTTCGGAGAAACCTAAGCTGCTCAAAAATTGCAGTTTTCGATCTACCTTTTCTTTCCCTATTCCTAGTAACGCACACAAAGCGTGCCCAAACATTTTGGATCCCCTCTCAATCCCCAGACCCTCCACCACTTTAAATGACTCCATAACTTTTTCCTCCGAAACCGAGAGGAGACGAGGTTGCCTTGCCAATAACTTCGGTAATGCATCGCCCTCAATACCCAATCTTTGCAACAGCGAAAACGCGGATTTAAGCTTATCCTCCCTCAGATCAAGAATGGTTGAATAGGTATAAAGAAGCTTGCAGATATCCTCTTTGTTCATGATAGTCCTTAGGCAGCTGAGCCTAGACAATAAGCCTCTTTCGGATTTATATAAAAAAATCCCAGGGTTATAAAGAACCACCCTTCGAATCTGAGCAGGGGTGGTCAAACCACACTCAATTAACAACTCCAAACCTTCTTCCAAATCCTGGCTTGGTTTATGCAGCAAGCCCTTGCGAAGTTTAAGTACTTTTGAAACATCTTTCTCGGTCATACCGCATTTGTTGATTAAAAATTCTGTGACAACGCCCCCAACTGGTGGAGCTGGGAATGGGGTTGCTGTTTCCGTGCAGAATTTGGCGATTTTTATGTGGCGATTTGCATTGATTGCAAGAGGACGATACAGCGAAATTGGGATTGATACACAAGTGGATACTAGTGGGAATTTCTCCACTATCAAACGTTTCCATATTGGCTGAATAGACATTATCTTTGCAACAATGAAATCGCAGATTAAAGCGTACCCTTGGTAAAATTAAAAGCAGAAACAGAGAAATAAGTACTGGAGGAGCCCGCCGGACTGGATGTCTTGCTGAATATCGTCGTAGATGGTTCGGAGGCCAAAACGTCTTCGAAGACCAGAAGTGAGGACGGTGCTGCGAAAATTTAGGGTTTCATTTGAGTTGGGGAATTTCGTTGGTGAGATGAGGTTTAGGGTTTTATGAGGATTCAGGAAAAAGGAGATCCATGTTTCCATCGGCCGCTTACAAGTGTAGGATACATTAGCCAAACGTTTTAATTTATCTTAAGCACGATGAGTGGTGTTTTTGAAGGTGTTTTATGTATTTGATACTATGATCATCGTTGCCATAAATGTATTTGATATTTTTTTGATATTATTTTACACTAGTCTATATCACACCATTTGATTGGCCAAATGGTTAAAAAGCATGTTTTTTTTAAAAGGTCATATGTTCAAATCCATAGAGTTAGAGTATATATGTCTTAGTGAGTGTGAATATGAGATGGGTCTCTTGTCCCACAAACAAGGAGGTCTAATACTTAGCTGTCAAATCTAGATTGGATAATAATAATAATAATTACAATTCTAGATTTATTAAATTTTTTAAAAAATTAAATCTTTTTAGGTGTAAACTTTTCTTTAAGTTTTATATTACAAAAAAGAGATTTGCACCTTAAGAGATTTTATCCTTAACACTTAATAGATCCGGAGTTAAGATGAATTTACACTGAATTAATTATTAATAATTAATAAGTTATTGGTAGAGATTTAATTTATACATGATAGTTTATAATATTTTGTTTATAGTAAACATGAGTAATGATTGAAATTTATTTTTAAAATAGTTATTTTTTTTCTATCTTTTTAGTTAAATTGATTAATGAAAAAATGTCACATGGACATGAGTTATAGTTTTTTGGACATGTGGTATTGTAACGAAGCTTATTTACAGATTATGAATCTCCATGACAAAATAGGAGAGAATCTAGACTGGCTCCACATCATACATATTTATTGATGAAGTCTGCTTAGATATTCATTGTATGTTAGTCCTATGGGATAGCTCAATTGATTGAGTTCTTATTGCTAAGTACCTCGCCTATCGGGAGACTACGAGATCAAATCTCCTCAACACCCTTGGGTTAAGCTTACTAGTTTGGTTAGTGGGTAGAACCCTTTGGTTTGATCTACTTGAATTTCCTCGTGGATGTAGCGACCACTCAGTGTCTATGAACCATCCTAAAAAGAAGATACTCATTGTATGTTAACATTTAAATAGTTTTTTCACCAACAATGCTTTCAAAGTTTAATCCCTTTATTTTAATCTTTAAAAATTGATAATTAGTTGAGATTAAATTTAGAAAATGGATCATTTATCATAAAGATTATCTAAAGAAGGGGTTTGATCAATAGCTTCTCCTTCAGACCAAACCAACAAAATCACAGTAAAAATTAAACCTAAATAGAAATTTAATTCCCTCCTTTACACATTGGCTACAACCCTTGGACATTATAATAATATTTCATAAAGACGGGTAATGGAAAATGTCTCCCTCAACCTCAAAATGTTATGAAACCAACTCACAATAAGATAGAAAAGAGAGATAAATGCCTTATAATTCAGCCTCTTCGAGGGGGCAACCTCCTTTACATTACACAAATGAGCAATTCTTGGATGATACAAATGACAAAACCTCCTTTCTATATATAGGAATCTAGGGGGTCACAATATAACCAAAGCCAACCTAACAATAATAATATAAGGGCACACAAATAACAATAGTGGGCTTCT
The DNA here is from genome assembly GCA_000404065.3 of Pinus taeda. Taxonomy (NCBI): domain Eukaryota; kingdom Viridiplantae; phylum Streptophyta; class Pinopsida; order Pinales; family Pinaceae; genus Pinus; species Pinus taeda. The sequence continues at coordinate 36,608 of APFE031224635.1, read as the reverse complement.
ATGGGGCACAATAATAACAATAAGGGATACAATGACAATAGTAATGGGGGAATCACTAGTATTATAGGGACCTAACATGCCCCTTTCCTTCAAAAAAGTGTTGT
>APFE031224635.1:5438-28275 GCA_000404065.3 Pinus taeda | reverse complement strand
AGGCTGCCTGGAGTTTTATTGGAAATGACTTGCTAGACTTAGTGGAGGAATCAAGGTGTTCTAAATGTATGCACCAAGGCCTGAATGCCACATTCTTGGCTTTGATCTCGAAGAACGGCAACTCTGAAGAACCGCAGGGATTTAGGCCTATATCCCTCTGTAATGTAGTTTATAAAATCGTAGCAACAGTCATGGTTAATAGACTCAAGCCTATCCTGCCGGATCTCATAGCACAAGAACAAACAGGTTTCGTCAAAGGGTAGCAGATTACAGATGGAATTATAGTGGCCCAGGAAGTGATTCACTCCCTGAAGAATTCTCGAAATCCAAATATGCTTATCAAATTGGACTTGGCTAAGGCATTCGACCGCCTTAGCTGGGGATACCTGGAAGGCATTCTTATCGCCCACGGATTTGATCAAAGATGGATAAAATGGATACTGTCTATGGTAGGCACCCCAGTAATGTCAGTCTTGTTGAATGGTACCCCCACCGAAACCTTCAACCCCTCGAGAGGGCTAAGGCAGGGAGACCCCCTGTCTCCGTTCCTCTTTATCCTGGCCGCGAAAGGATTGGGTAGGTTGGTCAAGGCCCAAGTCGCCAGGGATTAGATAAAGGGTTTACGAATCTGTGGAACGATCTCTGGTCTCTCACCAGCAATTCGTAGATGACGTTATGTGATATGGCCAAGCCACGCTGAAGGAGGCCCAAAGAATAGTCACAACATTATCCGAATTCAATCAAGCTTCTGGGATGGAGATTAATAAGGAGAAATCCGAAGTATTTTTCTTTAACACCTCGCAAGCTGCCCAAAGATTCTTGGCGCGCACTATGGGCTACAGAATTGGAACCTTCCCGTCAAAATACCTGGGTATTATGCTGAATGAGCACCAATACAGGGCAGCTAACTGGGAACCTCTAATTAAAAAAATCAGGAACAAGATGGAAAATTGGACCTTTCGCTCGTTGAATGCCCCCAGCCGGTTAATTCTATTGAAAGCAGTTCTGCGGGCTATTCCTATCTACCAGATCTCATGCCAAGCTATCCCAAAGTCTATCAGTCAAAAGATGGTCGCATTGTTCAAGAAATTTCTTTGGCAGGGAACCAGCAAGACTAGAAAATGGGCCTCAATTTCATGGGAATGGCTAAGTAGGCTTTCCAAAGATGGTGGCTTAGGATTAAGGGACCCCTTCGTCCTCAACCAAGTGATGGGGGTGAAGCTTTGGTGGAGGTGGACTCAGGGCGGCCAAGATTTGTGGAAGGTGATTTGGGAAAGGAAGTATGAGGCAGCAGGAGAACCCGAAGCCAGAATGAGAAGTCAGACGGAGGCCAGAGGTTCAACAATTTGGAACCTGGCGAGGGGAAATAAATAACTGATTAGAGATTATAGTTTTTGGGAGATAAGAGCAGGAGATAAAGCTAGGTTATGGGAGGAATCATGGCAGCAACGTGAAAGGCTCATCCAAAAGGAAAACCTTCAAGCCATCCATGCATTCACATCCCAGGCAGAGGTGGAAGTTGTCGGCAAATTTTGGAAACCAGGAGTGGGAGGATACTGGCGCAACTGGAAACAGAAAGAAGACTGGGAAAGGGCCCCCGAAACAGACAGATGGCAGGAGTATTACAAAGAGATGGCATCCCGCAAAGTGGGGAGGAAAACAGGGCCAGATATTCTAAGATGGGGCACCCGAATTCAAGGCACCTTTTCAATAACAGAAGGTTATTATCTAAAAGATAAACAAAATCAACAAGTGGAGACAAAAAAATGGAAAAATTTATGGAAAATCAAACATTGGCCGAAAATGTCCTTCTTTGTTTGGACTATGTTACATGGTAGGGCACTTACCTAGGACCAGATGCAGAGGAAGGGGTGACATGGACCATCACGCTGCGCGCTTTGCAATTCACAGGAGGATACTATGGAGCACTTGCTGAACCGATGCATAGTCAGTAACACCTTGTGGGAAAGCCATTTCAAATTGTTTGAGCGCCATCAAAGAAATTATCAAAACATCGTAAATACCATAGAAAACTGGCCGAGGAAACCTTACCAAAATCTGGTGGTTAATCATGCGTGGCTACTCTCAGTCGGCTTCTTGATCTGAAACATCTGGAAGGCACGGAATAGTGTAATCTTCAAGGCAGAAACCCGAACTCCAGCAGACAAATGGAAGCAAACCATCAGAAATATGAGAGAAACAATCTTAATGGAAAGATGGAAGGACAAAGATTGGCAGGCGTCGCAAACAGAGGAAAAAATCCTGAAGAGACTCGAGGTAAACCAGAGTATGGTAAGTGGGGGCGTCCAAAGAAAAGACCAAGTCAAAGAGGTGGCAGAAAGCAAACAGTTTCACCAACCCCCACAGGGGTTCATAAAACTAAATTTCGACGGCGCTGCTAAACACAACCCGGGAGAAGCAGGTATCGGGGGAGTCTTCGGGGATGACGGTGGAGAAACCCTGAGAATCTTTGCAATTGACTGCGGGGAAGCCACTAACAATGAAGCAGAATTGCATGCTCTGAAGCGAGGCCTAGAAATCGCGATACAGGTAAAATTCAAGAGTCTCCAAATAGAGGGAGACTCGAAATTAGTGGTGGACATGGTAAGGAAATTACAACAGCAAAAACTAGTGGAAAAAATCAACAAGAGCTGGAGAACGGCGTGGCTCGTTGGAGAAATAGGGAAACTCATGACCAAAATAGACTATCTAATTCCATCACATGTCAGGTGATCGAGCAATAAATCGTTCGACTGGTTAGCGAACTGGGGCAGTCGGAATAGAGGTAAGGTGATAGACAATGAAGGCCTGGATCCACTGCTCCAAGAGGAGTGTGACGGACTTCAACAACTACTCAACGTCGATAAGGGTGATAATGGTAAATCCGAGGCGAATGGCCAGGATCAGATGGCACGCAATAGTTGCGGGGAAAGATTACAGCGGGTGAGGATGGAAAATGCATTCGTGGGAAAGAACAGGAGTGAGATAACCGACGGAGCTGGGCAGCTGATGGGGCGAGGAAGGATAGGTCTAGGTGACGGGGAAGATGAATGTACCGAGACATCATCAAGGGAAGATTTGATGAGAGTGTGGGAAGTCGGGATAAATGGCAGAGGAAGGACGACAGGTGGCATTAGGGGTAAAGAAAGGATACGACAGGAGCAGCCAAGAGAATGTTGGAGTAATGGAGAATAAAGGAGGTTAGACAAGTGTTTCCACATCCTAAGGAAGGGACGAGGGGAGGAGAGTTGGGGAATTAAATGGCCAAGTGGAGGTCCGGGCGAGAGGACAAAGGGAAGTTTACAAACAAAGGCCTGAGATGGCAGATGGAATGCTCATGCAGTTCAACAAGAAACATGAAGGAAAGATGAAATGCAGCAGCGAGACTCAGCGACCAACCCTCTTCCCTGGTTACGACAAAGAAAGGTGGTATGTCCCCTCTCGTCCCTGTCTTTCAGGGCTTGTGTTAGCTAGTGGTAGATTTGTTTGTTCTTGTTCAGAAATGTCCAGCTACAAGAAGCTTTCATCCAATAGTTAAATAGGTAGAGGCCAGCCATAACGAGAAGATTAACCTTTACCCCTCCCGAGCAAATGAGGTCTCGGGTGGTAAAAATCATGGTCCTCGAAGGGCGGTCCTTTTCTTGCTCAGGAAAAAGAGGTGTGAGGGGAGGGTTGTCTTGTTGGGTCTCATCGAGCCCCAAGCTGGCTATTGGAGCCTTACCCATGTCTGCTGTCCCGTTCTCTCCCAAAGGGCCAAGCCCAGACATCCTCAAGGTGACGGGGGGACAAGAAGCTTTCCCCATCTGATGGGGAACCGCGGGAAGCTGGTTTGGTTTGTTGAGATTAGCCAAGTTGGTCAGCGCGGGGATTCCAGGGATGATGAGAGAGGGTGGAGGGTCAGGGGCCACATAGCAGGAAAGGTCGGGATATGGCCCAGGACCGCGGACCAGAATCACCTTCGGGACCCTCATGCTAAGGCTGAGGGGGTAAGTGATTGGACGTTAGCCGAATTACCAATTGAAGACACTGACTTGTGGTTTGATATTGTGATAAGTAAGCAAGTCCCAATTAAATCAAGGTTTCAACACCGTACCAGGATGGCACAAAAGAAGGCAAAACCAGCTAAGACCCGGTAAGTAGGCACAAGCGACAATCCGAAGAGGAGAGGTAGGAAATCGGAATCAGAAAAAAGCATGTACATGATAAATGTGTATATGGCCGGGAATTCCCTGGAGACCCGAGATTAAATAAATGGGTGGGAGCGGGAGCTGAGGTCCATTAGTGAGAACAAGGAAATTCCCCGAGGAGAATGGGAGGACCTGGTCCCGGACCCAGGAAACACAAGAAGCAGAAACTCTTTGTTTAACAAGACGCTTCAACAACATTGGATAATGAAACATGTGGTCGCACGGGCTATGGAGATGAACCAGGCAGTCCGCAAAGAAGAGGAGGAGGAATGAAAGCAGGCAGAGGAACATATAAAAAGCCAGATAACGAAGGAAACAGAAAATCGAAAGAACACCCTCCTGAAAGAGATTGCGGTCGTCCAAGTCCAAGCATCGGGAAATCACCTGTTGTTGTGAAACATGGAACAAATGCTGCAAGAATTGAAATGGGTTATGGAGCAGAAGAAGGTGAAACCTTGGACCAGCGCCACGGTACCCGCCCCAGTTAACTCGTCAGATGAGGACTGATAGAGCTGAGTCGTCAAATTTTTGTTTAAAATGTTGTTAAAAAAGAACTATGTCTTGTTGTTAAGTTATGGTTATGTAGTTAGATTAGTTAGCTGTAGTCAAAAGCTTGGCTATGACAATATGAAGGAGAAAAACATCTTTAAATTTTGGCCTGGTTTCAAGGCCGATAGGTGGCGGTCTGGTTTCCTGCGAGCAGACTAGCCACCTGAACACAAGTCTGCTGTAAATTTCGTTTTCATAATATGGAAAGAGGACTGCCTAAGTTTACAAAAAAAAAATATTATAAACCCAAGGAATTTAAGTATTATAAAACTTAGGATTAACATTATAAACCTATCTCATTAATAAACCCAAGCAATTAATATTAAAAACCCAAGGGAATAACATTAAACCTTAGGATTAATCAACCATGGATTAATGTTAAACCTAAGGATTAATATTAAATCCTTTCTCACAATGCGACATTGGACCATGGTTGAACATGATTGATTTTCATATTGAGACAATATTTATCGTAATGTGATGTTGGACCATGGTAGACCATTAAAAAAACCGCATATACAACCATTGTTAAATGTGGTTTAAAATGGTTGACCATGGTTGATTTTCATATTGAGACAATATTTCTCAAATCTTCTGATGTTGGACCATGGATATGAATTGCCATGGTTGATGATGGTTGAAAATTGTTTATTTTCATATTGATACAATCTTTGTCACAATGCGACATTGGACAAAGAGATCTATCTGATTAATAAACCCGAGCGATTAATATGAAAAACCCAAGGAATAACATTAAACCTTATGATTAATATTAAATCCTAGGAACATAAACCCTAATATTAATAAACCTAAGGGATTAATATTATAAACGAAGGGGATTATAAACTAAAGAGATTAATATTAAACCCTAAGATTAATGATATAAACCATAGGTTTGATATTAAACCCTAGGAATACAAACCCTATGATTAATATTAAAACCCTAGGATCAATATTATAAACCAAAGCGTTTACTAAAAGCATTGGACTAATATTAAAAACCCGAGGGATTATAAGCTGAAGGGAATAACATTAGACCCAACGATTAATATTAAACCCTAGGAATATAAACCCTAAGATTAATATTATAAACCTTAGGATTAATATTATAAAACCTTAGGATTAATATTATAAGCCTTAGGATTAATATTATAAACCCAAGGAATTTATATTATAAAACCAATAGATTATAAACCTAAGGTATCTATATTAAAACTTAGGTTTAATATTATAAACCCTATAAATAATATTATACCCTAGGAATATGGACCCTCAGATTAATAAACCCAAGGGACGTTAGACCATGGTTGACGATGGTGATTTTGATATTGAAACAATATTTGTGCCAATATGACGTTGGACCATCATTGAACATGATTAGCCATGGTTAACCATGATTGAGCATGATTTTGAGAGAATCTTTGTCACAATTCGACATCTGACCATGGTTGACCATGATTGAAGATGGTTGACCATGGTTTATTTTCATATTGACATAATCTTTGTTATAATGTGACATTGGACGATGTTTCACCATGAATGACCATGGTTGACGATGATTGACAGTGGTTTAACACGGTTGATTTCATATTGAGACAATTTTTGTCACAATGTAACATTGAAACATGGTTGACCATGATTATAAACCCAAGGGATTTATATTGAACCTTAGAATTAATATTATAAACCCTATTAATAATAATATACCATAGGAATATGGACCCTTAGATTAATAAATCGAAATGATTAATATTATAAACCTAAGGGACTAATAAATACAATGAATTAATACTAAAAACCCAAGGGATTATAACCCAAGGGAATAATATTAAACCCAAGGGTTTAATATTATCAACCCAAGGTATAGAAACCCTAAGATAAATATTAAAAACCCTAAAATAAACATGGTTGACTATCGTTGACAATGGTTGATTTTCATATTGACACAATCTTTGTCAATGCGATGTTGGACCATGATTGAACATGATTGATTTTCATATTGAGAGAATATTTGTCACAATGTGATGTTGGACCATGGATGACCATGGTTGATTTTCATATTGAGACAATCTTTGTCCCAATGTGACGTTGTACCATGTTTGACCATGGATGACTATGGTTTTCATAATGTGACATTGGACCAAGAGACCATCTTCGTCACAATGTGACCATGATTATTGACCATGTTTGACCATGATTAAGAATGGTTGATTTTCACATTGAGACATATTTGTGACAATGGGATGTTGGACCATGGTTGATTTTCATATTGACCATGGTTGACCATGATTGACCATGATTGATTTTCATTTGAGACAATACTTGTCACAATGCGGCATTTGACCATGGTAGACCATGATTAAAGATGGTTGACATGGTTGATTTTCATATTGAGACAATAATTCTTATAATGTGATGTTCGACCATGTTTGACCATGAATGGCCATGGTTGACGATGATTGACCATGGTTGATTATCATATTGAGACAATCTTTATCACAATCTGACATTGGACAAAGAGACAATCTTCGTCACAATGTGAACATGATTATTGACCATATTTGACAATGATTGACCATGGTTGATTTTCACATTGAAACAGTGTTCGTCAAAATGTGACGTTGAAACATGGTTGACCATGATAATATTATTTAATGTTATTAATATTAATAATTAACATTAAAATTAATATTTATAAATATTAGTAATATTAATATTCATATTCATATCAATTACTATTAATATTAGTATTAATATTAATAATTAATATTTATACATAAATGAGAGCACCTTTCGGATTAATCACATTATTAGGATTTTGGTCGACATTTTGCGAACCAACTAATGTGGTTTATCCATATTAGATGTGGTTCATCCGCATTAGTTGGTTCAAAATGTCGACCAAATCCTAATAATGTGATTTAATCCGAAAGACACTCTCATTTACAATATGGATCACAAAAGCCTAATATCTAACATTTATAAATAATATTAAATTTTATTAATATTTCATGTTGTTATATGTTAGGTATATATTAATTAATTAATTAATAATATATATCATACTTATTAATAAATTAAAATTAATAATAGATAGATTGTAATTAAAAAAAATATATTTATTTTTAATATTAATGTTGATGATTTTTATTTTAATATAATTTTTTTTTTTCTGCGTTAAGACTAACCTATTACCACGGGGGATTTGAACCTGTGACCTATCGCAAGTGATGCCTTAACAGCGCACCCTTCACCGTCAATCCAAGCCCGTGGGCATTTTATATATATTTAATATTGTTAATTAAATGTTATGAATATTAATAATTAGTAATTATAAATATTAATAGCTAATATTAAAATTAACATTTATAAATATTAATTATATTAAAAGTAATATTAATGTTGGTATTCATATTAATCAATATTAATATTAATTTTGTTCACAGATTTTGGATAGATGGTAATAAGATGCTCTATGAAGGCACTCCTTGATGTAAAGTCATTGGTTCAATTTCATGCCCGGATTGAGGTGATATATGAGACATGATGAAGATGTAGTCCTATCAAGCTTATTTTTTTTATTAATATTAATACTAAAAATCAAATTCAAATAACTTAAAAGGCAAATTTATATTATATATTATAACCTATAATGAATTTTCAAATGAAACCTACCTAAGTTATATATTATAACTTAAAACCACTATTAAAAGTTAAACAATATTATATCTTCAAAGGTAAAACTACTATCATAACTTTTTGCTCATTTGTGAGAAATCAAAACTATGTTAATATTGGTTAAATGAATATAGTAAGTCTTTTCTTTTCATTCCAAAGAAATCAAAACCATATTAATATTGGTAATATGTAAAACTATTATCACCATTTAAAAATTGGTTTTAAAACCATGTTAACCACATGATTAATTAAATGTAAATTTATAATCCAACACTAATTATACAAATAAAGTTTTTGAATTACAAAAATAATTTTATTAAAAAATAGTGGTAAAACCAATATTATTTAATAGAGCGGTCTTTAAGACTAACAATTGATAAATTCAAAAAAAATGACAAATGCCAACTAATAAAATTCCAATACACACCAATTTATTTTTTTTAATTCTAGAATGATTTTAATAATTAATATTAATATGACATAATAATTTATAGTGATATTAATAATTAATATTATTATTAAGATGAATATTAACAATAACAAAATTTAATATTAAAATATTACCATAATGATATTATTAATGATTAGTTAGCATAAACATTAAACCTAATATATATTAAAGTTAAACTTCATATAAATTTTAATGTTATTATTAAATTTTAAAAACCATGTTAAGCACTTGATTAATTAATGCAAATTTGCAATCCAAGACTAATTATACAAATAAAGTTTTTAATTACAACAATAATTTTATTAAAAAATAGTGGTAAAACCAATATTATTTAATAGAGTGGCCTTTAAGATTAATAATTGATAATTTCAAAAATTCCAATTCCAAAAAAATGACAAATACCAACTAATAAAATTCCAATACATTCCAATTTTTTTTAATTAATAATTAATATTAATATGATATAATAATTGATAGTGATATTAACATTAATATTAACAATAACAAAATTAAAGATTAAAATATTACCATAATCATATTAATGATTAGTTCAATATAAACATTAAACCTATAAAACATAATATATATTAAAGTTAAACCTCATATAAATTTTTACGTTATTATTAACTTTACATAAACTTTAATATAAACATAATAATATTAAATCTGAAATATAATGTTTAATATTTAACAAAATTTAATATTATTATAAATCTTAAAATAAATTTAAAATGTAATGGGAAAACCTAAAAACAACTCTTAAAACCTTAATCAACCTAAAAATTAATATTAAAATTAATAACATTTTAACAAAAAAATGTTAAAGTTTAGGTATTAATAGAAAGTTTAGGTTTTAATGTTGATGTTAATAGTGGTTTTTTGATGCAATCATATGACTGCCACACCCTAAACACCCTATCAGGACTCTTAACCCTCATCAAACGTTTGTTACTTTAGCCATAATCCTTTACTTTAACAATTATCAGTCGTGGGTCTATGATTTACACCCTCAAAATCTTATCGGAAGCGTTCTTCAAATGCGTTAGGCTTTAAAAACCCGGGACCATACCTTTTTACCGAAATACACAGAAACACGGGAAAACCAAAGAAAACCCCGCTCCAAACACTTTATTCGGATCTCAAATTTTATACATTTGCGACCATAATTATCGGCGGATTCGTCTTTTGGTCCATCGCCTTTCCGTTGTCATTCTATATCTCCGATCTCCGATCAACGGATCTCCGTCGTCCAATTCTTCTCCAATCTAACGGTCAGCATTCACTCCAAACATTTAAACTGACACATAATCCTCCACCGCCGATCTGCACATAGTGGATCCGATGGTCCACATCTATTTCGGGCAGACAAGTAACATGGGAATTAACTGCCCGATAAAGCGGTTTCCCTATTCAACCTCATGCTATGTGTCGAGCGTTTAATGGGATCATGCGATTTCCCTTCAATACAGCGTACGGCCTTTCGCTCACCCGAGAACCACTTCCACTGTTGCAAAACCACTTTCACGATCCAATGGTTGTAATTTATTCACGATCCAACGACCACGATTGAATCGCACAATCGCAAGTCCACTTGCCAGGTTCCTTCCGCTTCAATGTGCCGATCTGATCATTCTTACGGACCCGATAGGGGTATAGGTTCCCGTTGATAAAATTTCAAGTCCGAATTTCGGATCAGCCAGCGTTTTGCGCTAAATCTTAGTGTAAATTGGATTTACGCTCGCGAGATCGAAACTATGCAAACAAGCTTTGCCGACCCAATAAGGGCGATCCGATAGTTAGTATTAAATTGGCACCAAAACAATGATATTTAAAAAGGCCTCGAACTTCTATTAATCCCACGATTTAGACGTGAAGCATAAAAAAAAACAAAAGAATAAACACTTGCCTGAATATAAAGGAAATAGGAGCCCAACGAGGGTTTCCGTAGGCTCAATAGTTGATCACACACAAAATATCATTCATTCACAATAAAAATAATTACAGAGTCTCGCCTTGGCCCGATTCCACAAATAAAATACCTGTTTCAAATACAATCCAAACACTATTCTTGCTCTCGCTCCACTCAATCCTCTCCTTAATCCTTTCTCTCTGGCATGATTCTTCAAATTAGTGGCCTCTGTTCCTAATCTGCTCGTAGGCTTACAACTCCATCGTGAATCCTATCTCTCTGTCTCTTTCAAAAAAGGAGGAAAGTACATATATGTTCTATCTAACCATCTCCTTCTACAAATGAAGGAATTCACAATATATTTAGAAATCAAATCCTACCCTAACTAATCATTCTAACTACTTGGCTTGATCTCCACGCAGGGAGGATCACTTGCCACTTATCCCAATTCTTTTCAGAAGTAGGCAATAATTAACTACTTACATACTTTGCAATTAATAAAATTAAACAACCAATTCTTCCTCCAAACTTTCATTAGCCACAACATGTGACCACACCATCACATTGTTGGCTAGGCGTAGATGCTCCTACATCATTTTTATACTTGGAAATGAAACAATAATTATATTATTGAGGGGTTTTCATTATAACTTATTTTTTTTTAATGCCTTATATTATTGGAATGTGGATTATGGGGTAATTATTCAAAATCAGAAAAATTACATATAATTTATAAAATTAGTTTGAAAATAAGTTTAAAACATTTATCTGTTAACATTCAATACTTCTATGATATCTATTAACATTTAATACTACTATTATATATAAATAGATGAATGGAAAATGTGGATTATATAAAATAATTATATTTATATGCAGTAACTATTTAAAATAAGAAAAATTACAATATAAACTATAAAATTAGTTTAAATATAATTTTAAAATATTTATTTATTAACATTCAATACTACTATGATATCTGGATAAATAGATGAATGGAAACTCATGTGTCTAAAATCTTAATTCATAAAAAAAACATTTAAACAATTTATAAAAGAAATTCTACATGAATTAAGATTAATATGTTTTGAGATAAAACCAATTTATTTATCACTACAAATTTACAAACCGGCACTAATTATATAAACAAAGTTTTTTTTATTACAAGAATGGATTTCCTTCAGATGCATAAGGCCCCTACATATTCCAAAAACAAGACAAAAATATTTAATACAAGTAGAATTTTTGGAACAACTACTTTTTCAACAACATCCCGTAACAAACATATGTCTCTAGCTGATGGTTCTATTCCATGAAAAATTCAACAATAATCTTATTGCTACACAATATCATCACTAAACAGGAATAGAAGTTGCCCTAATGCACAACAATGTCAACAATAACCAATTGACATTGAACTATTAGGGTTACCATTAAAACTATATTTAAACTGGTGATGCTCCAACGAGCCGTTACAAATGGGTATTTGTGGGCAACAATGTTAATGTAATCTCCCACGAACTATTTCAAGGGTGTGGCATCATAATTCTCGTAAAGGTAATTGACCATCAGGGTTACACTGTAGGGAAGAAAATAAAGATGGGCATCCTCCGGATTCGATGTCACAAACTGATTCCCCAGTTCAAGCTCGTGAATGAATCTGCCTTCTGTCGTATAGATAGATACACACGGTCCATCATGTACCAGAGGTGGTTCCCCCTCTCGGTATACGAAGATCTTGAAACGCTTCTCCAGTTCCTTGTAACTCCTGATGACAAAAACACAAAAAAATTCAAATCAAATAAGCTCTACTAATAGTGACTAAAATCCATGTATTTAAGATATAATGAACCAGTGTGTGTATATATATTTTTGAAATAAATTTTTACTGCTGAAAGGCACGAGCATTTTGGTAGATGTCGCTGGTTGGAACAGAGAAATCCCCTGGCTCCGGTTTTTGTTCCCTTTCTAAAATTACTTTCCTTATGGCTGCCCGAGCGTGTCTTAGGTCGATTTCCACCTTCGGAACATTATGCCTCCCCTTCTGCATTACTTACCATGCATCCATCCACAAAACAAAATTCAATTCAATTATGTTCCCATTTCTTAAAACCCATTAAATTAACTAAAAAATATTATAAAAGTATCGTAAAATACTATTAAGATTGGCTGACCCATCTAAAATATTTCTCAGAATACTATTGACTATTATCAACAAGAAAACAGAAAAAGATTCACCGATATTAGGTTCAATCACCTTATGGACAGAGCTACTGTTATAAGGAATTCCGCCAATTGATTCGATCAAGGGTGAGGATGTTAGGGACTGGGATTCATGTATTGATACAGACGGACCAGGCTAAGGCAATCCATGATTCTTTGCAAAATAAACCATAGCACTAGATTGACACAATAGGAATCGAGGAGCAAAAAACCGGCAATGATTAATATAAGAGCGAGCGCTAGACTCTGCTTCATATTACACAGTTCATCCATAATGGCCAACCTTCATGGCATATCCCCTTAACAAGAGTTCTTCCCATGTCTTTGAGGGGATCATGCATTCATCCGTCAAATCTCTGCAACTGTATCAATTTACATTACACGCATAGTTCCCAACATACACTATCTTACATTTTCGGGACATACACTATGTTACATCCATCGAGCGAAGCTTCATCTAATGTGTCGCTCCATCTAATGTGTGGTTATCTACATGGAGGAGGCCAATTCAAACATCTGCATGGAGGAGGCCAATTGAAACAGTAAGTGATGGCTATATGAAATTGAAACTGTTAGTGATTGCCACACTAAATCAATGTCTTACATCCCTTTGGCCACGTTTCGTATAGGAGAATTGAAACGATGAGTGATGTCTAGGCAGAATTGAAACTATTGGTGTTCCTAAGGTAATTGAAACGGATGGTGATGGTGATTCATACATTTCACAACCATTTTTAATCTTTCTACTTCATCTTAATCATAGTAGGTGGCGATTAACAAATGGTATGGTAAATAATTAATCATTCTTTGTAAAAAATTAATTTAAGTATGCTTTAAACATGTGATTTAGACATGCAAGTAAGTTAGTGGTGTGAATTCTATATGCATTGATATAATGGCAACGACTAGAATATACTGGCATCTTTCAATTTAGGCCATCCAATCAAAAAGATTAATTAAGAAAATGATTAAAGTGCCCAACTCCAATAGGAGGGACGCATATCGATGTAATTAAACTACATTAATACGGGCTTGTTTTAATGTGGTTCGTTATAGTTCCAAGGATTTAATATTATAAATTTAATGTATAGAAATTTTAAGATAAATATTGTAAACATTAAAATAAATATGGTTGACTATGGTTGATTTTCATATTGAGACAATATTTGTCACAATGTGGTTTTCATATTGAAACAATCTTTGTCACAATGCAACGCTTACAAGCTTGTGAAATTCTAACTTACAATTTTCCATAATTTAATTGTTCATAATGTACTTATACATTTGTTGTAACATAATTTTTTTTATAGAAAAGTTCATTTTAATTTTAAAAATTCTCTTCACTAAAATTATTAATGGATGTATTTTCACAAGACGATGTAGTGGTTGGCATAATTGGATGTTATTCCTCCACCTAGTTTCAAATCTCACAAGGGACATCTTTGGCCTCTTATGATAAGGCTCAAGGAGTAGACTCCCCCACCCTCATGGAGTCTTGACTATTTCATTAAAAATAGGGGTAGCTCAGTTGGCAAGCGTCGTGAAAATGAAGTGTTATGTACCAAGAGATTTGAGGTTCAACCCCCACCCTCGTGGAGTCTCATATATTTCATTAAAAAGCCCCAAGGGAAACTTAATTAGAAAGTGCCATGAAAATGAAGTGTTGTGTACCAAGAAATCTGAGGTTCAAATCCCCTCGACTTATTTTTGCCTGCAAAAGGGGCATACATAGGCACCTATGGGTTATAGTGGTAGTAGTCAAAATCAATCTCGTGTCACGTGAGTGAGAAACTGTGGACAAGTAAAATTTTATGCTTCACCTAAAAACCCTCAAATCTCACCACACACATAAGATAATAGGACTAGGCCTATTGCTTTATGCCCTTAGTGTTATATTCTACTTATTTTCAGAAAGTGACTTACAACAGAAAGAAAATATAAACAATATGTTGCAATTTCAAGAAGAGAGTGAGGTATGTATGATAATTACAATATATGATGACGTTAAATCAACAATATGAACAACAATAAAATTTAATTTTATGAGCAAACTTAGAGCAATACCTTGTCAGCCACAAGACTATGCAGGTATGTAACAGACTGTAAAGTATAGCTCATAAATGCTAATGTAATTATAAATTTTTATACAAATATGCACTATAAGATCGTTGGAAAAGGTTGATTTTATTAATAAAAATTGAGTACAACTTGTTGTTTGTTCAATTACTACGAGAATTGTTGACCATAATTCAATTCAAAAGCATTTAAGACATAAAAGACTTGCACATAAAAATTATAGTGACAAAAATTAAGTAAGACAATATGGACAATCCTTTTAGAACCTTTGTGATATAATAAAAATTGGCAAATGCTCCACAAAATTTCAACTAATTAACACTTATATTAGATATCAAACCTTCTACTAGCATAAAGACATGCAAAAAAAAATAAATAATAACCTAAAAAGATCACGCAAGAAAAAGACGAGGCTACTCTTTTACTTGTCACTCTTAGAAAAATTCTACTACCACCAAACAGATCAATCCTTTGAACTCGGGAAAAATGATAGATAAAAAAAATAATAATAACTATAAAATTTAATGCATACCTCTCCCTATTCTTTTTCCATCCCCTCCTTCATTGTCTTCTTCAGTTTTGGATAGTTAGTTATATTTTGTCTTTTTCCATCCCCTCCTTCATTGTCTTCTTCAGTTTTGGATAGTTAGTTATATTTTGTCTTTTTCCATCCCCTCCTTCATTGTCTTCTTCTATTTTGTAGTTTTGAATAATTAGTTATATTTTGTAGTTTGTTGGAATAGTTAAAATAACTCAGTGTTTTGTAACTAGTTTCTTTATTAAATTAATTTACTCCAACCTTTTTTTTTATTATTAGGGAAGAAAGACTTTAAAAACGTTATAATTAATATTTTAAATGGTTTTGGTAAATGGAGTCCCTCTCATACATCTCATAAACCAAACTTTACTGTTTTAACTTCGGCATGTGCAATATGTGCATGCATAATATCATAAAATACATCTCATAAACCAAACTTTTTTAAGTCTGGCATGTGCAATATGTGCATCCATAATATCATAAAATAATAACGTGGATGTATAAAAATGCCACATCATCCATAACATACAATCCAAAGCAAAACCCGTTGTGCCTCGTATAAGTAAACATGTCAAGCCTAAATGAGTGTGCATCTAAATGGATAGAAAAATGATTTTCTTGTTTTTGGTTCTCCCTCCATGACATGTTCCTTCTTTCCTTATTTTACCATGGCCCCTCTTGTTATCACGTGACCGTGTGTTGTGAAAGCCCATTGTATGTCATATCTTATCAAATTGTATGTAACCATAATAGAGCTCATCGTCATTTTTATAAACATGTTTTAATATCATCTACATGAATTATTATACGATATAATTAATGGTTTATCGGGGTGCTTTAAAGGAGCTATGAATGTACTAAACGCCATCAAATGAGGTTAAAAAACAATGGACATGTTATGTATACTCTCTATGCATGGGGAATAGCATTATAGAACGTATGTGAAGTGGCGGTTGTTATTGCAACATTGGCTGATGAAAAATGGTAACTATGGCGAGTATGTTTTTTCTTTTGGATATAAAACCATTGAATAAATAGGCACGATATTTGATAATATATGGAGAGAGGAAAATCCTCGGTATGATAGCTGGTCAAGATATGAATGCATAGCATATAATAAGACTCTTATGAAACTAAGGGAAGACTACACACCATGCGCCAAATGGTCATAACTTGGACATAAACACATACAATTCCAACATTCCTTTGCCCCAAAGGTGAAGGAAAAAAACCCTTGACCTGATGGTTGGGGCATCGAATTTTTTCACCATTTTCAAGAATTGATGATTCCAGAGATTCTTGCAGTTGCAGAGCATTTTCGCATCAAAGGATTTATTTCTGGGGGCTAAACGCAACTTTCATTGCTTGTCTAGGCATATTTTCAGACTATAGGCATATTTCACTCTGTAACACTATTTATAGGATCATCTCCAAGTTGGTTGCAAGGAGGATCAAAAAGACTCTTTCAACATTCATATCACCAGAAAAATTTTCCTTTTTAGATGGCAGATAGATACACGACGCCATAGACATTGCATAGGAATGTCTTCACTCTATGAAGGTTAGGAAAAGACGGGCAAGTATGATCAAGGTGGATTTGATGAAGGCATTTGACTCTATCGTCTACGAGTTCTTGAGTTTAGTTTTACACAAGGTGGGAATCTCCTTCGAGCAACATTAACAGGATAATGGCATGTATATAGACATTGAAATTTTCCATACCAATAAATGGATTCCTAACCAATTTTTTTAGGGCTCACCGTGGGCTCCGCAAGGTTGTGCATTATCGCCACTACTATTCATACTTGTTGTGGACTGTCTAAGTAACAAGCTGCGAGAGGCTAAAGACCGGGGACACATTCAGGGGGTGAAGGTATCAAAGAACATGTAGGTAACACATCTTATGTTTGTTGATGACCTTCTCTTTGGAGGCATGAATGACAACGATGTTTGGAGCAACATTTACTAGATTCTTTGGTCCTTTAGCGAGGCTTCGGGCCTCTACATGAGCAACAAAACATCTGTTTTGATCGTGGATGACTTGCGCGATCCTAGATGTCAGGAGATCGACAACCGATTTGGATTACAGTGATTAACCTAGAAGAAAGCATCTAATACCTAGGTTTTCAAATAAAGGCAAACAAATACCACCTCAAAGATTGGGAATAGTTACTCGATAGCTTCAACCGAAAATTTGTCGACTAACACTAGTTCGATCAGTCCTTCAAAACATCTCGGTGTTCTGGATGCACTTGTTTCTGCTGTCTATGAAGGTTTGCCACAAGATAGATGAGCTCATGGCGAGATTCATTTGGTCAGGCATAGAGCTGAAGGGGAAGATTCACCTGGTTAAATGGAGGGCCATCACTAGACAGATATTAGATGGGGGATGGAGCATTTTGAGCACTCACAGTTTTAATTGTGCCCTGATCACTAAAATCCTGTGGAGGGCCACAAACGATAATGGTATTTCGGGGCAAATCATTAGATATAAATACATGAGAGGACTTACCCTCTTGATTTGGTCAAGGTCGGGGGAAAAAAGACAAATGGTGCACCATATATATGGAGGAGCATGTTGAAAAATTGCCACTGGCTACTGGGGTTTATGAGATGGTCCATCGAGGACGACAGACTGACGGAGGTTGGGTTGGATGCTTTGAATGGATTCGTTGGAAATCACACCCTTTCGTCTCCCCTCATCTCCATCCTCCGCGAAAAGGATATCATAAATTTCACACACATTACCAATAGGAACAATCAGTTCTTTGCTCATCCATCTTGGACACGGGCCACTGATATCGGATCGAGAGACAATTTGGCTATTGAATGGGAGGATTTTCCCACAAAATTATATGATTTTGGTGCCTGTATTGGTGACGATGTGGCCATTTTGTAGTGGGAAGTCCCTACAAAAATAGTAAACCCCAAAAAGTCAAAAACATTCACAAAAAGCTTCCAATGGAAGAAAAAACATTTTGCTACAATCCATGGTATAAGGCGACATGGGGATGGGAGATCCCAAAGAAACTTCTTTGCTTTGGTGGTTGGCCATCTACAAAAGAATTCTTACATGGGATAACTTACAGGGTAGATACTTTCAAGGCCCGAGCATTTGTCCCATGTGTAGGGTATAGG
The DNA here is from genome assembly GCA_000404065.3 of Pinus taeda. Taxonomy (NCBI): domain Eukaryota; kingdom Viridiplantae; phylum Streptophyta; class Pinopsida; order Pinales; family Pinaceae; genus Pinus; species Pinus taeda. The sequence continues at coordinate 9,526 of APFE031224635.1, read as the reverse complement.
AAGAGGAGACATACAACCTACTAATTGGCTACTCATTTTCTAAGCAGGTATAGACTAGGGTGACAGATTATCTAAAGCTAGATTTTTTGGGTACCCGCACACTCTGGAGCATTGTTTCATTAATTGGACTAAGCACAAGCCAAAATATCACTCTCTTCCCTTCTATATTATATGGGTCATCTGGCATAGTCATAACACTTGGTTGTTCGAAAACAAGAGCCTGAAGGTTTGGGAAGTGGTTAGGAAGGCCATTACATATTTTTTTGAGATTGGACCTAAGAAGGTAGTATTAAAGACAAGGAAGATTATATTCAAGAATATTAAGGGGCTCTACCCCACAGGATCCTTTGATGGGGCATGTCAACAAAGAAGATGTGGTTGTGGAGTGGTCATTATTCTAGTGTCGGGGTGATTCTACCATTTCTGGTGGCAGGGTGGTAGGGGGACTACTAATAGAGTTGAGATCATTGCACTTTGGGGTGGACTCAATTTCGCAAACTGGCTTGGACTAGAAAACATTTTCCTTCACGGAGATGAAAAGAGTATTACTGATTGGGTCAAATATTACACTCATTTTTGTCCTCATATCTTGTCCAACTAGATGAGTTGCATTAGACTCCCGACTTCCTCTTTCCAAAACATCACATATACACACATTCACATAGAACAAAACCAGGTAGTAGATCTTCTATCAAAGGGGGGTATTGATTCAGAGGCAGGTAAGTATCACTTTGTGGCATATGCACAGGACAAACTCATGCATGTTGGGTGCATTAACATCAATTAGGGTACTCTGCACAGAATTTTGATGAAATATGTTGTAAATTTCTTGACTGGTTGTTTTCCGCACTAATTAGGAACTGGTATCTATTTTGTATCTAGCAGTATAATATAGTAGCATTCTCATGGACAAGATAGTAAAAAATGAACTGAGAGGCAATGGTTTGGGAACTTATTTTTGTAAAGAATAGGACAAAATACTCACTATTTTGAACAGATGATCTAAGGGAAAATACTTGGAAACATACAATGTACTCTCTTTTTATCAATGAAAAGAAAGGGTTTTTTTTGTTTAAAATATATATATATATATGTCCGCTAGATTGAATCACTATGATGTCCTTGTTAAATTAGTCACATAAGACACCCCCTATCATTTGAAAATAATTTAATCACACAAAAAATAAAATGTGTATTGGAGTCACCTCTGAACACATGCTTCTTGATGCAATATTTAGAAAATGGTGTTAAGGAAACAAAACTAGATCGATATGGATCAAAACAAAAGAAGAAAGCAACACCACCAGAATAAGGGACCTGGCAAAAACACAAATACAATCCCTATTTCTATTCTCTGCAATTAAATGATGGTGTTACCAATTAAATAATGGTTTTTGTGCATGACGTGCACATTTGCTCACCTTATTAGTTGAATAAAATTTATTCACAAATTAATTCACACAAAACTTACGGAAAAAAACACAAATCCAACCACTCTTTCTATAAACTGCAATTAAATGATGGCATCACCAGTTAAATAATGGTTTTTGTTCATGACATGCACATTTGGTTGCCTTATTATTTGACTAAAATTTATTCACAAATTAATTCACACAAAACTTAAAATATGGGTTTGGTTGAGCGAGGGTGTGTCCCGAACAAAACTGGGTCTAAATAGCGGAAATGGAGGAGGAAAGCAAAACCAAAATGGAGAAGGGAAAGTGCGAATGGAGTACATTATTCCTCATCATTAAATAATGGATTTTAAGTGCATCACAACTATGTGAGTCATTCACGGGTGTAGCTACAGTTGTAACTAGAAATTTCATAGCAATTGTCGGGTGGGTCATAGTATTGAGGGATCGTCTGCTACAAAAAATATATGAATAATAAAAAGATAAGCATTTCAATGGGGTGTCTCACATTATAGCCATGTATTTCTCATGCCATGATCACAAAGATGCATATATAGGAAATTCCCTATTATCGACCTGTGAGGCTTCTCTGCCAAGTTCAATCTATTTATTAATTATTATTATTATTATTATTATTATTTTATTTTTCTTCGGTGTGGCAAGGGTTTAGATCGGCAAGATGAAAAGAGTGGATTTTGCAGAGATTAGAGATCATGTCCTCCATTGGGCACAATTAGGATGTGAGAAGGACATAATAATATAGGTTGTTCTTTGATTTCCAGCTTGGTAAAGAATTCTTGTTCCTAGCCCATGCAAGTCAGTGCTTCTTCCACAAATTAAAAATTTAGTCTCTAGCTTGTTGAGGGTGTTTGTTGCTTGCCTATCTTCATTCTTCAGTCTTCCTTCCTACCTTTGTCATAATGTTCAAGAGATTGATGCTTTACTAGCTTAATTCGAGTACTTGCTACGATTCCCTGATGCCTCAAAAAACATTGAAAGTCAATGTTTACCATTTGTTATTGGAGTGTCTTGCTCCCTCTTAATATTCCTTGGGTTCAACATAGGTTTACTCCAGAATTCATGCAAAGTTATTGTCAATTCATGGTAGCGTACGCCCTCCTCTTGTTCCCTATGCTCCTCTTTACACGTCATCTTAACGAGTTTTGCATGGCTCTTAAAGAAGTTGGCTATATGGGTTATGGCCCGCACATTTGGTTTGGAACATAAGGGAACTTCAAGATTGCTATTGTAGTTATTGAATTTAAGGCGATAAGTAGTCAAGTGAACCATAAACTAGGAATAAAAGTATTTGTGTAATAATTTCCATTTATATCAATGCAGGCCACGGATTTACTATAGTATGTTGGGATAAAGTCTCTCTGATTTGATATGTGCTTGCTGCAAAAAATTTAAAGAAGTACACCAAATTACAACTCACTTACCTTCTTATAGCTCATATGACAGTGAAATTTTGATTTATGAAGAATAAATATCAGAACAAAAATGCCTCTAGATTGTACTTAACTTAATACTTACCTTTTAATTCCCCAAATATCTAACCTTGCACTGGCTTGTCTTTCTTTACTTACGGAGGGGTTTTCTCAGTAGCTCAGTGGTGGGAGATCGTGAAAGGACAAGAAACCACGATTAGGTTTGATTTAAATATAGTATAAAGTATTCTACTAACCGAGATCACCCCCGAGACTACCCAAAATGTGGCCCGACTTTAATTATCCCCTTTAATTATGTTTTGAAGGAATTCAGAGTAGTCCTCTATGACCATAAAATTTCAATATGCAATTTGTGGTAACATCTCTTTCAGTGACCTAAATTTTTTACATGTTTATTTGCAAAGAAAGACCCTTCAATAATGAGCACTCTAGAGGAAGGAAATTCTTCATCAATGATTGGCAAAGAGTTAAGTACTAATTTCCTACTTCCAATATCTATTAAGGTAGCTTGTATCCCTTCACCTCATCTTCTCTACTTCAAATGTGCGTAGAACATACATGACTTATTAAGACACTTAGTATTAGTATCCATAACATGACATGTAAGGGGAATTTTGATTGGTATAACCATGATGTTGTTATGTAGTTTACAGACTTGGAATTGATCCAAGGGATTAGTATAGTGCTCAAAATTCAAAATATTCAAAGAAACCTATACCAGAGCATAGATCTCGATGACCTAAATCCAACACAACTTGAATCGCTAAAAATTTATATCCTATGCTCCTGATATCGCATTCTGATCGTTTTCACAAATAGGTAAAAAATTTGCAAGTTGGATGCAGGATTGTTGATTGGGAGTTTGTACAATGACTGGGCAAGGTGACCAGGCAAGTTGACTATATAAATTGGGCCAATGGCTAGCTTCCAAGTGTCCTATTCTGATTGGTTCGATTTTGGGTGTATTTTATTGGTGAGTGAAGTTTTGAGGCCCTAAACGACGTTTTTCGGGTCCTGAACTTCCGGAGCCGTTTTGAGGCCCTAAACGACGTTTTTTGGGGAATCCGGGGGTAGCACAGGTCCATGGAACATGGACCGTGATGCTTGTTCCAACAATGGTAGTTCTCGGATAGATCTTTCTAATGATCTATCATACGCGTCAAACGAAGATCGTATGCCAAAGTTACGACCCCGGGAAATTGATGTACCAATTTACCCAAAA
>APFE031224624.1:6775-27184 GCA_000404065.3 Pinus taeda | reverse complement strand
CCCCCCCCCCTCTCAGTATTATTTTCAACAAAGAACGTTCATCCTATTGATCAGCTGGAAATGCATAACAAAATAGGTGAAATGATTTCCTCCACTCTAACCAGTACTTCCATGATTTTGTTTAAATTGTAGCTGGCCTTGTCAAATGTCCAATCTCAACTAAAGATGGAAAATATTTCATCTCAATCAAAGGAAATCATAATTAAGTCTTTGGAAGACTGAGTAGTGAGAATTGGGTATGATGCCTCATATGTAAAAGCAGTAGGAGAGATAATCAAGAAAAAGGACATAGATGTAGCATCTTTGAAGAAGTAGGTCAAAATGCCCACTACACATGATCCATTGACCAAAGAGATATAAGAAACAGAGAGTCAGAAGGCCGAAATAATGAAGTTAATAATATAGAAATCTCTCCAAATTAAACAAATGGAAGCAGATATAAAGAAAATGATACAAGAGAAAGAAAAGACAGCACAAATGGACAACACCGCCATGAAGGCTTTTCCTCTTACAACAATTCCTACATCCACTCCAGGAACTGCTACTACAAGGACATGAAGCAGTACATAAAAACTAGCTAGGTCCATGAAAGGCATGAATCTTCAGAGTGAAGAAATCAAGAGATTAGAAACCCAAGTTAGTGTTCTGTAGGACCAAATCAAAAGAGTTTAAAGTGACCACTCAGTAGAGATGCAAAGGGCACAGACCTTAATTGAAAGGTTGCAAAAATATGAAAAAGAATCATCCATTGGTAACACTGTAGGTAGGGTGAAAGAGATCATTTGGCACAACATCATCAATGGAATGAATGAAATTTGGCCCAACATACAAATTATCTTTGAACAGAAGGAGTTAGTTGAAAAAGCTAAAGAATCTATTTCAGCTACTAATCTAGAACTAGGAGACATGCTAGCAACATCTAACAGGATAATCAATTTTCTTAATTCAAGGAACAGGTATGAGCTAGAAGAGTTGGGAGTAGCAGACAGAGAAAAAACTATTCTTCAAGTGAAAAAGGTGTTAACTAAGAAGAACCTGAATGTACAACTAGAAGAAAAATGCTAGAGTTTGGAGCTAATAGTGAACATGTTTTTTAATAGAATTGAGCCTTTAACACTAAAAATTCTCCCATCTCTATTTGTTATCAATGAAAATCTCATGGCCATATAAGATTATGTCAAGAGACTCGAAGGAATAGCCCTGGATGTTGTGAATCTCTCCAACATTAAAGGCAACATAATAGAAATGACATTACTGGAAGCTATCATCAATCTGATTTACATCGATCATGAGATGAAACATGTTTTTCTAGTCAAACCCGCTTTTTCAAAATACACTGAAGATGATGAAATATACAGGAGGTTAATTAAGATCAAGATTCAAGATGAAGAAGCATGGAGTGACTTATGAAATTATCAAGAGGATCAAGACAAGGATGTTTGAAGTGACAACGTAGATCTGAGTTAGCAACAGCCATGTCAGTAGAGCCACTAAAACGAAATTAATTTCTTAGCAACAACATCCCTAAAAAAGAGGACCAGGTGTCCCAGTTTTCTCATTGTGGCCACTTCATGGTTACACTAGTCAATTTTCTATCAGTTTAATTAATAACAAATTTCCAATTGTATGAGGCAATCATTATAGTTTTTTGTTAATACTTCATGCATTGGAAGTATTAGGGGTTGGACCCGAGTCATTTGAAATATCTGTTCTTTTTGGAGCATTATAATTTTGAGTTGGAGCATCAATAGAAGGACCGTTTGTGAGATACTTGAATTGTGCTAACCTGTTGATGTCTTCCTTTCTATGATTTAATGTATTGTTGTTTAATCATTGTGCATCATTAAGTCTTATTGCAAAGAATAAATTCTAGATTAAGATATGATATTGGAGCACATTATTTCTATTTGAGTTTACAATCTAAAATTTTTCCTCTAATGTATGATTAAGAAAAACTTAATTTATTTTTAATCATTACTGATATCATTATTCTGTCATCTCATTTCTCATTCTGCTTTTACATCCAGTAAATATGGTTAGATTGCCTTGAAAATGCTCTGGAAAATTGATGTTACCACCCATCCTTTGACTGGGTAGCCCAATGGAAAGGATTCAAATATGACCTACCCCAACCAAATAATTAGGCAATAAATCTCTTTCATTATTACATCTAGCCTAACACATTAGAACACTGGAATAAAGCTAAATCATAAATATACAAAGAGAGCCCTCTCTGAGTCTAGGAGGGCTAGATCCTAGACTCCTAAGCAATTTGATGTATCTATTCTGACTTTGTCTTACCAATCTTCAAAATCACTTAATGATAACAGATTCTTTAATAGTTTCACCTCTTTGTTCCTAAACTTCTGGCAGTGTGGTTGGTTGAAGGTTGAGTTGGAGTTTGGATATCTTCATATGGAACTCAAAAGTGACTCATCCAACCTCATTTTGGTGTCACACACCACAGTGGCTAATTTCTTGACTTTCATCTTGGCCTATGCATTGTCTCGAATATGCAATTCTAGAACTATTTGACACGATTGTTCAATTACTGACTCCAGGTTGGTGCTTCATGCTTTCATTTCCTCTTTCTTCTTTAGTGCTTGTGTCTTCTCCTCGTACATCTGTGAATTTTTTACCTTACATTCAGTGAGGACTACAAGGGCACACCACTCCCTGATCTGCAACTCATGTAAGACCCCATGATGCAATGTGTTGAGCGCTTGGAGCGGCAACATGGCCACATTGATCCCAATATCCTTGAACTTTTCTAGTGTGATACAGTCTTACTAGTTATTTGCTTGCAAGGATCCTTCTGGTAAAGGAATGATCCTTAGATCCATTGTGTATTCCACTTATGGAACACTCATGCTCACTTGAATTAGGTTCGCTTTCCCAATGCTCACCTAGATCCTACCACTCTGGATCTATGGCTCCTGCAGATCCATTTGGACACCCCCCACTATCTTCATATACTGCTACTCAAAGTGAAGCCATACATTTGATGTGGTATCTCTAACCTTGTCGTCAATCTCATCTAAATCACCCTTTGTTAGCATAAGAGGTTCCACCTATGATTGTTTATCTGATTCCCGCTTCTTTCACAGACCTGTTGCTATCTCTTTGGTGCGCTTCTAGAATTTAAAGGGGGTGGACACCTCCTCACCCCCATTGCTACCCTACGTAGATAAATCCTTCTTTGTTGTATGCAGGGAAGCCGATGCTTGCTCCTTTTCTATACATTCCTTGTCTGCACACTCCATTTCAGTACCCACTATCTCTCAGTGGCCTTTTCAGCAGCTTCTTTCTTTTCTTGGGCAACATTCTCCCGCACAACTGCCTACTCTTTTCATTTCCTATTTTTCGTAGGAAGGCTCTGTGCAGAGGATCTTTCCCCTGCTTTTCTTGTCCTAAAATCCAACTGGTTAGGCTCACACCACTCTGTTGGCCATCCATCCACAACCTCCTGTACATCTATGTCAACCACTTGGTAAGTCAGCTTGTGTGATACTTCTTGAGGGTATTTTCTTGTGTGGATCTAGAAATTGTGAAAGTATGCCTTAAATTCTGCGAAGGACGTCAGCTACTCGAATAAGGTGGGAGATAACATTGGCCTCTGTTTTATCATCATGCAGATGTCCATCTCCATGAATACCCAAAAAATCTTGGATTCTGTAATCCGTTCCGCATATTTTGTTAGCCACAACAAAGTGAACTTCGCTACCTTTGGGAGGGTCTCATTCAGTGGAGGGAACTTATTGTCCTTCGAAACCCTCCATGCCACCAAAACGATTAGAAATAAGAGTCAATCATAGTGGAACAACTGGCTCTTCTCTTGCACCTCGTGATAGTTTGCCAAAAATTCTCTATAAAGATACTGGGCCCAGTTATACTGGACCTTGTCTGCACACTGCGTCGCTAATGAAATGATCGGTGCGGGCACTTCATCCGCGCGACACTTCCACATTATCTTTCCTATTAGGATCTTCATTGCAAACTATACCACCTAGTTTATTATGGAGTAGATAATATATATGCTCTTTCCATTTACAAGCCCGAACTCAGTATTCATGTGGTCTTCGAGTTGGTTTTCCTTGGATTTGCCTACAAACGCCTTTGCCGGATCCACTCCTTTATAGGGTATCTTAGAAACCCGATGGATTAACATATCTGGGATGGGGATAGGCTCACCTAGACATAAACACCCATCATGTACTAATGTCAGTAACTGGCGCACACACGTTGTATTGATGTTGGAGCAGTGAAAATGGGGTACCAATACCATGTGTAATAGTCCCACCAGCTGAACTCCTCTAACCAATTTCATTGGTTCCAACTTCGTGACCCCTGTATCTTCTTAGTATATGTCGGAAATATACAATTTTTCGCTAAATCTGGGAATTTATCCTATTTGGCGAGGTCCCAGTCTTCCATCTTTAATGTTGGTATGTGCGCTAAGAGTGTACCCTCAAATGGAACTTCAACTTGCAGTAGTGGCGGAGAAATTGCAAATTTGCTGGAATTGGGGTCTTTGGTCACCTTATTCTATCCTCTTCATGGAGGCACATATGCTGGAAGCATAGTGATTGGTTCATCATCCTTGGAATCCAACTCCTCAATCCATTGGCGGAGTTCCTCTTTGTCTAGATCTAGGGGAACAAAGGGTTTCTTTTTCTTGTCCATTTTTCCCTTTTCTCGCACCTCTTGCAGATTCTTTCTAGGTGAGTGGCGCATTGGTTCTACAATTGGATTCTTTTTCTTTAGCTTAGAAGAAGACTGCTTTGGCCTAGGTGACCTTGGCGTCGTAGGTATTGTTGGTGTAGCCTATGTTCCCATATCTTCTGGAGCTGGGGCCTAAGACACATCGGCCTCAGAACTCATAGGCTTAGATATCCTCTACAAAGAAACTCAATTCAATGTATCAGAATAATGATCTAGCCCTGTGTGCTTGAAAAAAACCTCCCAATATTCTCGGTGCATGCAAGAAATTCATAGACAACAAGGTATTTCTTTGCAGGCCAATAAGACATACTTATAGTGATTTTCAGATTCAAATTCAACCGTTCCCTCCATAAATTTGTCATGAATGCACCTTTGGCAGCAGATTTTCAAATAATTTTTCCTTAATTGAAGCCTACTCGCTCCTCCTAATGGGATTTTCTCAGTCCAATTAGCTACAGTGACTCCAGCGGTTATTTTTGGCCTGGGTTGCGCAACACCTTCATCCATGGTACAGTGGCCTGAGTGCAGCTTCATCTATTACACCCTTGTCAATCTTTGTGCAGCCAATTTGTTGCCTTGTCCCCCCAACTGGGCAGTGTAGTTTATAGTCCCATGCTCCCTTGCAACATCCTGGAGCACTAAGACTATCCTACATTTGTATAGTCATTGCATAGGGGCAGGATCCCTCGTATACAACTTCAATCAGATCCCATTCAATTTTCCCAGAAAAGGTTCATTGTTCATTTTTATGGGCCGAACAATGCAACCATATGTAATTTCCTTGACAATATACAGTCCTAACCAATGTATCTGGAATTCACCCAGAAATTGGGTGAACTTGTTATCATATAACAACACAAGATAATTTTTCTTGAAAGTGCAAAGCTTGATATGGTGATCATGCCATGATTTTTCACATTCCTTTCGTACTTGTTGGTGGAATCCCACCAAAAATTGATCCTCCTCTAACTTCATTAGTTGCACGAGTCATTCCTCCAAGGCCTTGCAATCCTCCATGTCTGTCAAAGCTGCTATGCGCAGAATAGGTACAATGTACTCCATAGGCATCACCGATTTGAACCTATAGATGAATGTGAATTCCGGTTTCCTTGTCATATTCTTATAGGTTGTCCTGTAGGCCCATAGTAATGTAGGTACGTGCACATCCCAGTAATTCCACTATGCGTTACATACCTTTGTCGATGTGTTCTCCAAAATTTTGTTTAAATATTCTACTGTCCCATTTTCCTACGGGTGATATGGTGTGCTCTTCTAATGGTAGACCTGAAATTCATATGTAATTGCATGAATCATTTCATTCAGAAAGTATGTTCCACTATCAATCATTAGTAAGTTTGGAATCCAAACTGCATTAAGACATATTCAAATAAGAACTTTGCTGCAATAGCCACTATACAATCCTTCACTAGTTGTGCTTCCACCCATCAGGTTAAATATTTTGTGGCAGTGATAATGTAGTGTGTGCCTGTTTTCTTTCAAAATGGTTGAATTGGCCCAATAAAATCAATCACCCACTTCTCAAATGCCTGTTAAGATACCTAAGGATGTAGCAGTAGTTTGTCCCTCTGCGACCGTCTACCAGTCTTTTGACATGCATCGCACGCCTTACAATATGATTTGGAATCCTTGTGTAGTGTTGGCCACCATAATTCCATGCACAAAATATTTTTTGCAGTTGTTTTTCCTGCATAATGGCCTCTCGCAGCTCCCCATGAGCTTCAACGAGAATACTATCATGCTCAAATTTTGACACATATCTCCGCAATATTTCATCTGCCCCCATTTTGTACAAATGTCTCGCAATGATCGAAAACTTTGTTGCACTAACTACTAGTTATTTCTTCTCCTGAGTTGGATATCCTTCAGGTGCCATCCCTGTAGTTAAGAATTGAATAATTTCACAAAAATGGTCATCTCTTACACGTACCGTAAAGAGTTGTGCATCCGGAAACCCTTCCTCCAAATTACTGGGTTCTTCACCTATTTCAATCCTTGACAGATGGTATGGATTGGCATTTAATCGACCAGGCTTCACAGTAGCTTCAAAATCATATTCCTTAAACAATAATAACCACCTACAAATCTTTCCCCCCAACATAGGCTTGTTGACCAGATATCTTAAGGCATAATGATCTGTATACATCTTGAAATGTCCCCCTAACAGATAACTCCTGAATTTCTGCACCGCGTAGACCACGACCAATCCCTCACACTCTGTCGTTGAATAAATTTTTTCAGCCTTTGATAACTTTGTACTTGTGAAGGCTATAGGATGGTCCCATTTTCCTTCACCTACTTGTGATAGTACATCACCCAGTGTAATGCAAGAACCATCCACATGTACATGAAACTCCTTCATCCAATTGGGAAATACCAGGATTGGCGCAATCACCATCTTTTCTTTTAACACATCTAAGTTGTGTTGGCATTCCTCATCCCAATAGAAATGTCGCATCATTCTTCAACACTTTTTCCATGGGCACGGTAATTTGAGCATAGGATTTAATTAATTTTCTATAGTATCTAATGTGTCCCAGCAGAGCGCGTAGCTGCTTGACATTCCTAGGGGCTTCCAAGTTCATAGTGACAATGATCTTTGCTAGGTCCACCATCAATCCTTGCTTACACACAACATGACCCAACGAGATCTCAAAAGGAACACAGAATATACATTTTTTTCAAATTCACCACAATCTAGTATCTTCAACATGTATCCAACAGAAGGCGCAAACTTGCTACATCACATTTTAACAATCCAAACATGGTCCAGTCATCAAAGTATACTTCTAGAAAGTTATGAATAAATTCTTTGAACGCTACTATGGCTACACGGGAAAATATTACAAGCGTGTTCTTTAATCCAAAAGGCATAACAGTCTACTGAAAGCAACCCCACTCTCTCCTGAAGGTTCTTTTGCTGTGATCCTCAGGCGCAATATTAATTTGATGATAACTATAAAATCCATCAGTAAAGGAATAGGCCTCCTTCCCTCCACCATTATCTAACACTTCATCTGTAAACAACATTGGAAATGGATTATGGACACATGCATCATTCAACTTCTATAGATCTATGTAGATCCTTATTTCACATTTTTGTTTCTTCTCTTGGACTACCGTCAGGCTTACCCAATTGGATTCTTCGATAGATTCTATACTGCCAGCGTCCAACATTTTATCTAGCTCATGGCAAACCTTCTCCTTATACTTAGGATTAAGGTGATAAGGCTCCTATTTGACAAGCTTCACATCCGGCTTCAATGTGATTCATATAACACCCAAATCACCCAGTATGCCCTTTAAATATGAAAAATTAGTGGGGAAGAGATCTTGGTACTCGCGAAGTAATTCAGCAACTTTCTCTACTATAGCGTCATCCCAATAATCTCCAATTTTCATGAACTTTAGTTCTTCCTTAGTGCCAATGTTTACCTGTCTTGTTTTAAAAGGTGCGGAGATGTCTAAATTCTCTACTTGTGGTCCTTGTATTATGCGATGTCCCTTCGTTTTTGGAATATTGATATTCCTCGGGTTTTCTTCCTCTTCTTTAGGGGTCACATTATAGCATTCCAATGTGTGGCGCAGGTGGGTGATTCAATTAGGTTGTGTCCATTCCATAGGTTCCTTTGACGTCCTGAAGATAAATTCTTTAAACCCTTGAAGCACTTCATTGATTCTTTTAAACCTATCCTCGAAGCTAAAAGTCAATAAGAAACTTTCTCTCAATACATCCCATACCGTAGTGCTGTGGTGGAGCTTTGTCTTGATATACCAGTTCATGGGGAGTGTATCTAAGGAACGACAAAATATATGTACCCATTCTGGTTGTGATTTAGTCCCCCACACCTTAGTCCACTTCTCCAGGTGATTGTGCAGATCATCCTTCACTCTATACTTCTCAGGCATTCTTGTACTAGCATGCCCAAATCGTAACTTCATCATTCACCTGTAATAGCTCCATCCAGCAAAACTCTCCTTATGTGTACCCCACCATCATGCAGGCGTAGCATGCACTACCAACTTCAACGCTTGAAAATGGTGGTCTTCAGGGACTTCATGCTCAGATTCACCTAAAAACATCTATGTCAGTCAGACCATCATAATAAGGTATCTTTCTTACCTCCGATGAAACACAATGCAGTGACTTTGTCATCATATTGCGCCGCAATGTAGACACTTCATATAAGAGTTTTTTCCAATGCTCTAATTTTTCATCTGATTCAGAAGTGCATGAACTCTCCCGGTCCCATGTGATCCATCCATCGGCCATTAGATTGATCCAATCCTGATCTTGCGTCATTATCTTATATATTTTATCTAGATCCTCGTTACTTTATACATAATCGTGTATGGGTTCGGTATAGCACACTCCTTCTGTAGGATTGAGTGGTATTATGACCCTAAGCGACTTCTTTTCAAAGTTCATTTTCCTCTTCTTCAAATTGATGACCCCACTCATATCAATAGCCGAGTCAATTCCCAGGAGCACGGGGTAGGGATTACTGTCATCGACAATTTCTATATCTTCAAAGTCCACTAATGCACTTGAACCTTCAATATCAACTGTCATTCTATATAATTGTCCCATGGGGATGATTTTCTGTTGATTCGCCATGTAGAGCTGAATCGGAGACCACTACAATGTAGGTCTCACCATCCTTTCCCATTTCTGTTTCGGCAGAACATTCGCATTGGGCCCCAGATTCAAAATTACCTAGTCCATTTTGTAATTGCCTATTTGTGCTATTAGTCACATCTCACGTCCTGTTTGTGCCTTATTCCTACCAATATTTCTTAGCACACGTTGTTCAGCAGGGATCTTTTATTTATTCGTGCATTTATTTATTAATACTTGTAGTCCTTCCATAGCCTTTTTATCCCGCAGTAAGTTCATGGAGGTCTCCAAAAAAGTAGTGAGTACGGAAGGATCAACCTCTTGCATTGGACTAGTCTCTGGTGTCTTCTCCTGGCTTCTTGAGGTGGAGGCCTCAGTTAATCTCTTCTTTGCTTCCATGAATGTTTCCTTAGCTCAATTAAGGTAAAAGGTTGCTTCTTTCTCACGTTTCTTACCTTTATTTGCATCGGTCATCATAACACTTCTTACTAGAATATTAATGGTTTGATCTTCCTTGCGGGGCTCAGCCCTCATCATTTGTAAATTTTGTGTAGGCTACATTTTATTCTCTTGAATTTTATCTATTAGCAATGGAAAGTCTTCTATGGCATGGTTGAATTTTCTACAGTATTGACACGAAGGGTGTGTAGGATTTGGGAAATCTCGCACGAAGTTCCCCAAATTTCCATAGTTGTAGTAGATAACGTAACCACGACCTCTACCAGGTCCTCCTCTATAGAAATTTCTCTACCAATCTAGATCTCTACTACACTGTAGAAAATCTATTGTAGGTTAACCCGATAATGCAATATAAATCAAAGCAGAATACTATAACCTACTTCTACTATCAAATTTTTGCAAAAGCTTAAATATTGATTTGAACACATATAACCAGAAGAAGAAGAATCGATACACAATACACATGAAAATACTTTATGGAAAGCCTTAGTTAAAAACCCCACTATATGTATTATCATAACATGTGGAAATACATAGAAATTATACAAGGCCTTAGCTCTCACAGGTAGCCAGCTCTCAGTACAATCCTCACAGATGCTCATAGGAAATCTTTGCTACTCTCCAACCTTCGTCTGTGCCCTCCAAGCTACTATTTCCTTGTGCTGTTCCTTTGGGATGATTATCCAGTTACCAAGTGGATGATCTCCTCCAACCAAGTGTAACACTGCTCTCACACATTGTCAGAACTGCGCAATCCTCAATAAATTATTTCCTTCTACATGCATGAGTTTTCTTTATAAGAGAAAACATACAATTGGTAGTACATTTTCCTTGTATTTAATCTCAACTGGGTCTTTCTCATAATAGACATGCATGAATTTCTGATGAGGGAATCTTCAGTTAACTAGAGTACACTAGTTGAGTGCATGCATGCATCAACGGACTGATAACTCACCATTAGTTCCTCAAACAGTTTGGAACTAATTTAACTAGACTGAGCTCAGTAAACTGAGTTAACTAATTATAACTAAAATATAACTCAATCTTATCTCCTTAATTTAAGGGATAACTATTGCATGACTTCAAAAATACTTCTAACTTGAATTTCTCTAACTAATTAATCCATAATGAATTAATTAATTATTTCCAAGTAGCTGTTAAGAATAAATTCAATTTTAATTCACAATTTAATTCAAGGAAAAATTAAATTGGACTATTCTTGTTGCCACAGCTCAACACTCCCTCTCAACAAGAAAGGGATTATATACCACCCCAATCATGTCTCTATGGAACTCGAATTTACACTTTGATAATGCCCTTGTCAAAATGTTAGCATCTTGCTCCTATGTTGAAATATACTCTAGCAACATGATCCTACTCACTAGTGATAAGCCACGGGTAACAAATCTTGCCTTATGCTTCTCCACACTAACATCAGCAGCCTGCTTTACCTTGTAAAGCCAATGGGAACTCAAAATTGACTTGTTCACCGGTTTGGGAACCACATCCCAAACATTGTTACGAACTATGGAGCCATACTCCTCCACCATAGCATCAACCCAAAGCAGCTGCTGCACTGCTTCCTCAAAGGAAGATGGCTCAGTCTCAACACATTCCCCAGTAAGGGCCATGTATCCAGTGTACCTCTCAAGTGACCTCCTATGTTTGCACTAAGAAGATGGATCTCCCACATTCTCTCTCGCATCCTTCAACAATCTGTCAGCTTCTCTTGTGCATTTCCATCCATCTCTAGATGACTCTTCTTGAGTGGATGTCTCCACTCCTGGAAACTTTGCATGTGGCTACTCTACATCAGTCTGAGGCTCCTCCTCCTTAAGAACCTACAGTTCCACTACAGCCTATAGTTGGAGCTCCCTCTTAGGGGAAAGTCACATGGCCTTCTACTCATCAAACTTGATATCTCTGCGAACCACTGTCCTCCGACTGGTAGGCAAGTATAGCTGATAGTTGTGAGGTGTATCAGTGTACCCGACAAGTATCCCCAAGTCTACTGGCAGCTTAAGCTTCTTCCATGCATCCTTTGTCACATGGAAATATGTCGATGAGCCAAAGATCCTGAAGTGACCCACATCTAGTCTCTTACTAGAGAAAGCTTACTCTGGTTTTTCATCCCACATATACAATGCGGGCTTCTATTCCATAAATAAACTGTTGTTTTGCATGCCTTAGCCCACAAGTGAAGTGGTAGGCCTTGGCCATGCAGCATTGCGCATGCTACCCCTACAATAGTTATTTTCTTCCTCTCGGCCACCCCATTCTATTGTGGGTTATGAGGTGTCGTCAACTCTCGTTTAATTCCTTCTGCTCCACAGAAGTCCTTAAACTCTTGAGAGACATATTCTCCACCGTTGTCACTTCTAAAGGCCTTGATCTTATTCCCTGATTCTTTCTCGACAAAAGCTTTGAACTCACAAAACTTTTTGAAGGTTTGGTCCTTCTTCTGCATGAAATAAATCTAGCATTTACGAGAATAGTCATCAATGAAAATCAAATAATACCTTTGCTTCATTGTGGATGCCGTCAAGAATGGTCCACACACATTAGTATGAGCTCGCTCTAACATAGCCTTTGCTCAACTATCTCGATCATGAAAGGAAGACTTGGTGTACTTTCCCAAGGTACAACCTTTACATGTGTCAACTTGCTCAAGTTTACCTTTAGGAAGTCCTGTAGATATCTGTTGCATTATCTTTAAAGCCCTATGATGAAAATGGCCTAACCGCCTGTGCCACAACTTTCCAATGTCTTGGCTTTGCACCAATTCTACTTTTGTACTCAATTCTACACAATCATCTACCTCTAGTTTATAAAGATTCTTCACCTGAATACCTATCCTCTTGGTCTTACCCGTGGCTATGCATCTTAATGCATTTCCTTTACTGAAGACAACATTGTAGCCTTTGTCCTCCAACATTGCAACTGATACCAAGTTATCCTTTAGTCCAGGCACATATTTCACATCTGTCAAGATGAGAGGAGCTCCATGCTCCCTCTTAAAAGCAACCCTGCCCACTCTTGAAACACTATACTTTCCATCATCCCCCATCTCTATGCGCATCTTGAGGTCTTTCTCCTCCAAGGTACTGAATAAATTTTTATCACTGGTCATGTGGAATGAGGCTCCACTGTCAAGATACTCGACACAACCCATCATCGATGACACCATGCATGCGATGAGGGCAAAGTCCATTTCAAACTAAGAGGCTAATGCCTCACCTTCTGATCCTACCGATGATCCATTCTCGGACTTCTTCAATGGGCATTTAGTCACATAATGTCCCATCTCGTGACAATTAAAGCATCTCACTTTAGACATGTCACCCTTCTTCCCTCCATGAGAAGAATTCGATTTGGAATGGGAAGCCTTCCCCTTCCCTTTCCTTGCCTTACTTGCTAAGGCTAGATTTTCTTCATCATCATTCTTAGATGAAGAACCATCTCATGTTCTCCTCCTGATCTCCTCTTGCATAAGATCTGACCACAGTCCTTCCCAATCCATCAGTTTCTCCCTTCCATTCACAGAGTCCTGGTAGCTATCCCAGCTCTTTAGAAGGCCAAGGAGAGCGAGGCTCACCATACCATCATCGGAAGTAGTTATTCCCACTCTGCCAAGCTCATCTCTGTAGGTGGTGATCTTGTTCAGATATGTGGAAATAGTATCACCCTTCTCCATCTTGATTCTTCGAAGCTTATCCTTGAGCACCAATTTCCTCTTTTCGCTACTATTCTGGTAAAGTTCCTTCAATTTCTTCCACATTGAAAATGGAGTATCCTTCCCATGGAGACTCAAGCCAATATGGTCTCAAACTCCCTCAAGGATTATCTGTCTCACCTTTTCCACACACTTCTTCCACTTAGCGAACTCTTGTGCATTAGTTGAAGATGGATTTGGGATTTCTTGATCAATGAAATCCTTCAAGCCATTGTCTTCTAATATAGCCTCCATTCTATCTTTCCATGCTATGTAATTTGAGCTACCTTCTAAGGCATACTCGAGTCTCAAGCCATAGAATGCCATTGGCCAACCTTGAAGTATGAAATGTATTCAATTTGCACCTGCAACCCCAAACTTCAAACTTCAAATTCTCTTCTCACTATACTATTCATAGCTTTGATATCATGTAGAAATTTCTCTACCAATCTAGCTCTCTGCTACACTATAGAAAATATATTGTAGATTAACCTGATAATGCAATATAAATCAAAGAAGAATACTATAACCTACTTCTACTATCAAAGTTTTTTGGAAGCTTAAAGATTGAGCTGAACACATATAACGAGAAGAAGAAGAATCAATACACAATACTGATCCAGGTGGATATTGGTGGCCACCTGCGAAGTCCACCTGGACCCCCACCATTGTCTTTCTCAGCATTTTCAGTTTCTATTGTAGCACCAACTTACACTTTTTTAGCAGTTTTTCGGTCCTGAGATTCTGGATCGTTTGAGGCCCTAACGACGTTTTTTTGGGAATCCAGGGCAAACACGGGTCGTGGAACATGGACCGTTTGCCCTTCCAGCAATGTAGTGCTGAATAGATATTTTTAATGAGCTATTGTATGTTCAACGGATGCATTATGCTAAAGTTACGACCGGGAAGTTTATGTACCAACTTACCCCCAAACGGGGCCACAGTTGGCGTTTCATTCCTTGGGTTATGTTTGGAATGTGAAGGTTTCAGTTCTCAAACATAAATAGCTTCGGCCTCATTTAACAGTTCAGAGGCCTTGTAGCCATCACATCTCTTCTCAGAGATAAGCTACCATCGCCCTAGCTAGTTTATTTCCATTTCTGATTGTAAGCATATTTTAGTTTTTTCCATTAATGAAATGAAGTATTATTTCCGCTGCATATTTGTGTATATGGTTATCTCTGTAATTTGTTGCGTTCCTGTTTAAATCCGGATCAAATACACATGACAATACTTTGGGGAAATCCTCATCTAAAAACCCCATTATCTGTATTATCATACAAGGTGGAAATACATAGGAATTATACAAGGCCTTAGCTCTCACAACTAGCTAGCTCTCAGTACAATCCTCATAGATGCCCACAGGCAATCTTGGCTGCTCTCCAGCCTTCCTCTCTACCCTCCAATCTCCTATATCCTTGCGTTGTTGCTCTGGGATGATTCTACTTTTAGCAAGTGGATGATCTCCTCCAACCAAGTGTAACACTACTCTCACACACTATCAAAACTACGCAATACTCATGAAAACATGTAACTTTTCCTTGTATTTAATCTCAACCGGGTCTTTCTTTGAATAGGCATGCATGAGTTTCTGATGAGGGAAGCTTCAGTTAACTGGAGTAGACTAGTTGAGCACATGCATGCATCAATGGAATGATGACTCACCATTAGTTCCTCAAATAGTTTGGAACTAATTTAACTGGACTTAACTAAGTAAACTGAGTTAACTAATTACAACTCAAATATAACTCAATATTATCTCCTTAATTTAAGCGATAGCTATTGCATGACTTCATAAAGACTTCTAACTTGTGTTATTGCCTAAATCTACCTTAGGCTAAGAAAGGTAGGATCTAGAGTAACATCAAACCACGCTTAACCTGGTAGCTAGCCCTACCATGTTGGGAGAGGGCTCTCTCCTTTTCAATATCAGCAAAATATGATCAATGAGGCTTGAGATGACTTGTTGTGAAGACTGATTTTAGGCTAGGTATGTGTTCAGAAAGGTTTGATTGAATTTCATGATGTTTTGTTGGCTCAAATGTGAAAGGCAGATTTGGGTCCAGGGAATGAGGCTCATTTTTGCAGAGATCTCTATGGGGCAAGGTAGGCAAATGGTTTGGTACTTCAAATTGAATGAGATGGAAATATTTTATATAGGTGAGGAGTTGAAGAGGGCAAGAAAGTCTCAAGGATCCTCTTCAAACAACTGAAAACATAAATAACTAAACAAAACCCTAGGTAGAGCACTGCAAATCAATGTGTTCTACCTTTATCCTTGTTTGATTTAGTTAATATGAAGCAAAAAGAGATGACGGTATACATAAAACACTTGTAAAATTAAAATTACATAAGGAAACACAATACCAAATCAATATTCCACAAGAATCCCATAAAGTGCTGCAAACCCTGGTCAATTCCTTAGCTAAACTGCTGGAATGAGTATACAATAAGGCTCCAAGCTCTCCCAAAAGTCCAACCATGATAATGACTAAAAAATCACAAGATATAGGCAAAAAATAACTCATCCTAGCCTCTAGGGGTTGAGCTCATAAAATTTAGGAGTCGTTCCAACAAATTCTAAACTGAGAACTAAAAAGTAGGCAGTGGAACAACTTGCCTCTAAAAACTAGGGAACTGATTCATTCAGTTGCAAACTACCTTTTCATGGATGAATCTACCTATATGAGTGACAATTTTGCATAATTACATCAAAATCCATCAATTCACATTAAATTACATCATGATTTTGACTATTAGAAAGAGAAAAGTCAAACTGTGAGGAAACTAGGCAAAAAACAGAGTTTTTTGGCCAAAATGAGTAAATTTCCTCCTATGCCCCGCGCGGATTTCCCTATGTGTAGCACCTTTTTGCAACTGATTTTCGAGGCCTTCCCATGCACCAATTTTTCTCCAAGTGGGCGTTTTGGAAATTTCTACCTATCTACTTTCCAGAACAAGTAGAAATTTTGAATTTGGCCTCCATTTACCCCTCCAAATCTAAGTTTTCCCAACACTACTTCCTGTGTGTCCAAAAAGGGCGAGAAAGATCATTTTTGATTTGTTTTTTACCTTTTTAGAAGCTCAAAACCTGTCAAAATTTCTTGGCCATTTGTGGGCATGCATATTTTTCCATCACAAATCCAAAAATTCTGTTTTTTCCTCAAAAGGAGGTCCCCATCAAAAGCGAGTGCTAGGTGGCGCGACGCATTGGGCAAAAAACCTGTTTTTTAGGCCAAATTTTTCAAAATTGCAAAAAGTGTCCCAAATTTCTTGAAATTTGGGCTGAGTGTCCTTCATTAAGTGCTATGTTGGGCCAATGAAGCCTCATCCAAGATCTAAAGTCTATCTTGCTCTTTTCTCTTCCTCGATGCTTTCTTCAACTTGGCCTTCAAGTTCTTGATTCGTGCGTTGCAACTTTTGTTTCTCGCCAAGTAATGGTAGGCCATGTGACTTAACATAGTTTTCTCTTTGTTGGCATTCTCTAGCAACTTTTCCAAGTGGATATTTGCCTTTTCAAGCCAAGACTCACGATCAACATTGAATTTCCCTTTCAAGTTTTGTCAATTTGGTTTTCCTCCTCTTGGCAGCTTGCTGGTTTTTCTTTATGTTTTGAGCTCCATGGATGAGTGGGATTGATGAGCGGAGGATTTGATGCTAGCTGTAGGGTTTTTGGGAATGCAAGGGTTTAGGGAATAACATTTAGGGATTAGGGATATTTGATTAGGGTTTGGGATAGTGGGATTAGGGATGTTGGAAATAATACTGAGAGGGGCGCTGAATCAGTATTATCAGGTTAATTATTTTCTTTTTCAAACCCAGAACATATACACTACTTCAGTTAGATGATCCCGCATATATACACAACTGCAGATAAGGAAATCCGCTTATACTATGCAGATTTATAATTTACTTTAGTCAACAGATGTTGATCATTAAGTTATGCAAAATCATATAAACAGTTACCAGAAACAGTAAAATAGATCAGAAGACAACCACACACAAGAACAAAAGATATAAGGTAGAAATGCGATGTGGGTGAAAACCACCTGCTGCAATTCATCTCTATCTTCTTTAATTAGAAACTTCTTTTTACAATGATTTTGTACTGGTGCAGTCCTTTACCAGTACGCAGGCTGCTACCTGCAGAGAGCTTCAACCCTCTCTCGTTTTCCAGCTTCACCTGGAAGGGAGCTACAACCCCCTTAGTTCTTGTACTAGTTGAGATACTAGTATGTAGGCTGCTACCTGCAGAAGGTGACAACCTTCTCTTTCTTCCAAGGACCATGTTTCATAAATTTTCAGACTGGATCCACAAATAACATCAATCAAACATCAAGAATTTCTGCATCAACCAATCACCATTTCACCAGTCAAGACTGAATCAAGATAAACACTTCTCTGTCAAATGTACCCAGATCACAGTAACTGTAATCACACCCCAAATTCTAAACCCAGATCACTTAATAATCAACAGAAGGAGCTAGAACATAAATTATGAGATGTACGCTACTTCAATATTCATAAACTTGTGTGCATACGCTTCTGTGTTAAGATCAACCTGCGTATACGCACTTCTGACTTACAGAAACTGCATGTATATGCACCTATGCTAAGATCAACCTACGTATATGCACTTCCGACTTACAGAAACTGCGTGTGTACGCACCTGTGCTAAGATTAACCTGCGTATACGCTCTTTTGACTTATAGAAACTGTGTGTATACAATCCTTCGCTTCACTGAACTTGCGTACAGATCTATAAAGATAATTTACCCCTTCATATGTTCAGATATTAGTTTACCCAAATTACCAGATTTATAGATCATGCAAGCGCCACATAGAATAGATCAAAATCATACAAAGATACTATCATTCAAGCCTTAAGATTTTGACCCATCAATAGAACTTATCCTTCTCCTTCTGCTCAGGTTCCTTCTTTATTCAGATTCAGATCTTCACCATAACCCAATCACCATATTCCAGATCTAGCACTTTATCAGATATTCAATAATTCAGATCGTCGCTTGCCAAATGATGTCCTTCCTCTTTTATAGCCTTAGGCCTTTCACAATACCACGGTCCAAAAACCATAACAATTAAATACCATGGACCCAATACTTGGGATCAACACTTATGATGAGATACCATGGCCCAAAACCATAGGTTTAAATACCACAGACTACATACCACGGACCAAAAATAAGTTTTCCCACATGTACGCACTTTTCCTTGCATGAAAGTGCGTGTATACGCATACGTGCCTTGGGAACGTCCAACCCGCGTGTATACGCCGCTTTGTCAAAGTGAATCTGCATATATGTCTTTTTCTTCTTTCTGAGTGCCTGAACTGTGATCTGTCACCAGAGTGAGTTGCCATCAAGGACAACACCTATGCCATAGCACAAAAACTGCCAAACCTGTGCCAGAATGCCAACAATCTTCCCCTTTGGACTTGATGGTAACCCCAAGATCCTCAAGATCATTCTCCCCCTTTGTCATCAAGGGCAAAGGGTTGTGCTCCCCTTGAGTACATGCTGAAATCTCTGCTTTGTTGTGCTGAACATGCTCCCCCTGACTGTAGGCAAGATCTACAAAAAGACATTCTTTAAAAAGAACCATGAATTATACATCATAACTGACCTTCCTATCACCAAAGACTCTATACATACATCCATCACCCAACCAAGTGGGGATCATCCATCCAACCAAGAGGGGATACATCAGAAATTTACATATGACAACCAATTACATTACATCATTCATCCCAGGCATAGTGGGGAAACCAAAATAGGTCGTTACATGACCTTGATGAAAAGAAGATATACATGACATAGAGACGAAATATCTAGAGCAACACTATGAAAGTCATCAATAACTACTATCAGCAGCATCTGTCAATCATTATTCAGATCAGCAACCATGTTCTCTTTCTGTTCTTCCTCTGCATGAGTTCCACCTGAAACCAACAATAGTTGAGAACTTGAACCAAAAGCTTCTAAGGTAATGCCAACAATGCATCACTAGAATATTATCTGCTCCCCCTGAACCTATGCCAGATGGTCTCTGACAGACCCCTATCAGACTATCAAAGTCTTTCCCTGCTGATATCCTTCAAACCTCCATATATGCGACTGTATCTGCACAAAGAAGAGTATGTACAGGGATCATCCTCATCCAACTCACGTACAACAAGTTTTCTCTGAAACAGACAAGTTTCAACAACAGGTTGAAGCATCAACTACTCCCAGCTTCTGTCTGAGGTATTCAAATCTTTCCCTGGGCAGCGGTTTGGTGAGTATATCAGCAACGTGTTCCTTAGAGGGAACATACTCCAACTTGAATTTTTGTTCGAGCACTTGTTCCTGAAGAAAGTGATATTTGATAGGTATGTGCTTGGTCTTTGAGTGCATGACTGGATTCTTTGAAATGCTGACTGCACTCGTGTTATCACATAAGATGGAGATAGGTGGAGTACAAGTGATTTGATAATCCTGTAAGTTTTGCATCATCCAAAGGAGTTAGGTGCAACAAGATGCAGCAGCCACATATTCTGCTTCAGCTGTAGATAATGCAATATAACTTTGTTTCTTACTGAACCAAGATACTAATCTGGAACCCATAAAGAATGCATCGCCACTAGTGCTTTTTCTGTCATCCACGCTTCCAGCCCAATCTACATCTGTATAAGCATGAAGAGTGAGATCCACATCTCTAGGATACCATAGGCCATAGTTTTGAGTTCCTTAAAGATACTTGAAAATTCTCTTTACTGCCTGAAGATGAGTTTCCTTAGGATTTGCTTGAAATCTTCCAACCATTCCTACTGCATGCATGATGTCTGGTTGGGTACCTGTTAAATAGAGAAAACTTCCAATCA
>APFE031224618.1:44466-75054 GCA_000404065.3 Pinus taeda | reverse complement strand
TTGGATTTCCTTCATATTTTCTTCAAGTTTGTCCATCCTTTCATTGGCCATCGCTTGAGCTCTAGTTGCTACCATACACCGACCTGATGAAAAATTGGGACCGCCAAAAAATTTTCACAATTAATTGAATGGTACCACCATGCTCAGATCGTCGTCCTGATCAATACTGCAGTTGCCAAATCCTCAAAATGTCAATGCGGCCAAAAGTCCTGCGACAATTGTACCCTCATATAGGAACCCTTCCCAACGACTCTGGTCTGGTGGATCTGAGAGATCTGAATGGCGGGTCGGGTAGCGCTGGACGGCTGAACTGACTGCTTCTGCAGATCTGATGACTCTAATAGATCGGAATGGCTGATTGGGACCGACGTCTACTGCTGCTGCACTCCTTTGCTCAAGCGGATCTGGAAGAGATGATGATTGAAAAAAGGGAACTAGGGTCTTGAGGAGTGTCCGGTGCTACAGATCGCAATATACATAAGGGTCTGGCAGTAGTACTCGGCCCAATGTTTCAGGGCTCTAACTAAGGAGGGTGGACCGTACCCTTAGCCGTACCACCCGACTACCCTATCATACGGGCGAGTAATCTCTCCAAGTGTTGTTCTCAGTGTACTGTAACCGCCAGATGGCCGACGGTTTATCTATGGCGAGGTTTTCAGGGAGCCTATGGGGCTTCCGATATACCCAGAGGGTACGTGGAAGACAGTCCATGCGCAGTTCTGTCTAATGCACTACTACTCGATGGGGTACCCACAGGGGTTACAAGGGAGTCCAACAGACATGACCACCTCTTGTATTTCCTGCGTGCATGCCTCCCCAAATCCGCAAATTTATGCGCTCAACGACAGATCCCATGGTTTAAAGACGCCGGAACACGTCTCGAGCCAAAAGAAAATAATTTGCTACTAAATGGAGATCCCACCAGCCCTGGAAAGTGCTATGATACCACTTGTTATGCTCTTAACCTGCAAATGATACCCAAATACAGAATATGCGAAGAAAAGAGACCCAGAATACAAAATATGTGAAGAAAAGATACCCAGAACATAGAATAGCAATGAATTTATTATTCAGAGAGTGATGTTCACTTGCCTCTTCGAGGGGGCAACCTCCAATAGAGCAGAGCTCGATTACAAAATAAGACACGATGCTCCTCGCAGGGAGTTTCTATCCTTTATATATGACTCCTACGTGCAATACCACGGGCCAATACCATGTATTATTAATACCATCTATCTAATACTACGGCCCATTTGCAACTAACTGTGGTTCCGTTATTAATTGCGGATTAACCACTTACAATTATTAATATGGGCTTTATTGACTCTTGACTATGACGTGGTCCCATTACATAGATAAGGGGTTTAGGGTGGGACCCTAACATGCCCACCACCTTAAGACTAGCCTTGCCCTCAAGGCTGAAGCTGCGGAAACTACTGCAGAATAGTGGCTGGTTCCCAAGTTGCATCTTCTGGGGAGGTGTCTTTCCATTTGACGAGGACTTCCTTAATCATGCGGCCGCGCAGTTGCTTGACTTGTGTGTCGAGGACCTGTTCTGGTTGAAGCAAAATGGATCCTTCTTCATCCAACTTTGGTAGACTCGTCTGAATTCTGCAATTATTCCCAATCACTTTCTTGAGGCATGAAACATGAAAAACTGGATGGATTTTCGCAGTAGGTGGCAAAGCCAGCTTATAAGCCACTTCTCCAATGCGTTGAAGTACTTGATATGGTCCGTAGAATTTGGGAGAGAGTTTCTGACATCCTTTATCTTTGAGTGATGTTTGCTTATATGGTTGGAGTCGTAAAAAGACCTGATCCCCTTCTTGAAATTGGCGCTCTGAGCGATGCTGGTCTACCTTTTGCTTCATGCGGTTCTGAGCTTGGTTAAGATTCTCTCGAAGATGGGCGAGCATAGTTGCGTGGTGTTGTAGGAGTTGATCCACTGCTTGGACTTTTGAGCAGCCCTTGAGATATGAAGTAGGTGAAGGCGGAAGTTGACCATATACTGCTTCATATGGAGTCAGTTTGGTGGTGGCATGATAGTTGGTGTTATACCACCATTCTGCCAGAGGTAGCCACTGTACCGAAAGGTGTTGTTTCTCTGAAGTAAAACACCTAAGGTAGGTTTCTAGACATTTGCTAACTACTTCAGTTTGACCATCTGTTTGTGGATGGTAGGAAGTGCTGAGTTTTAGTTGAGTGCCTTGTAGTCTGAAGAGTTCCTGCCAAAAATTGTTGGTGAAGATCGGGTCGCGGTCGGACACAATAGAAATGGGCATGCCATGCTATTTGAAGATCTGATCCATGAAAGTTTGAGCAACCAAGGTGGGTGTAAACTGGTGGGGGAGAGCGCAGAAATGAGCATACTTCGACAATCGGTCCACAACCACCATGATGACTGCCTTGTTCCCTGGCTTTGGAGACCTGTAATGAAATCCATAGAAACTTCGGTCCAAATGGATGCCAGAATGGGCAATGGTTGTAAGGTGCCTGGTGTGCTAACTGTTTCCCCTTTGTGGCGTAGACAGACCTCGCATTCGGTTACAAATGTAAGGATGTCCTTTTTCATGTCTGTCCAGAAAAATGATCTTCTGGTGCGAGCATATGTCTTCTGAAAGCCCGAATTTCCTGCAATGGGAGATGAGTGCATCTCTGCCAAAATGCGACTTTTGAAGGTGGATGTTGGTGATATTACGACTCTGTCCTTGTAGCGAAGAATATCATCCTGCCACGAGTAGCCCTTGGTGGAATTTGGGTCGGCCTGTAATTGAGAAATGAGTTGGGAGAGCTCGGGGTGTAAAACCATTCTCTGCGAGCTTCTTCAATCCATTCTGGAATGGGGAGGGAAATAGCTAGCAGGGTGCTTTCTTCCTCAATTGGCGAGATAATGCATCTGCTACACTATTGTCTTTTCCTTTCTTGTAAATGATCTCATAATCATATCCCAGCATTTTGGCTAGCCATTTATTTTGTTGTGGGGAGGATAGGCGTTGCTCCAAAAAATATTTAAGACTTTGATGATCTGTGCGGATTTGGAAATGTCGCCCCAATAAATAAGGTCGCCAGGTGTCGACTGCATGTAAGATGGCCATCATTTCCTTCTCGTATGTAGATTGGCCCTGATTCTTCCCACTGAGTTGTTGGCTTGTGAAGGCCAATGGTCGCCCTTCCTACATTAAGACTGCCCCAATACCTGTACCCGAAGCATCACATTCAATGACAAAAGATTTGGTGAAGTCAGGTAGTGCTAAAACTGGCGTGGAACACATAGCATTTTTTAGAGCTGTAAAGGCCTGTTGTGCTTCCTCATTCCAGAAGAATGAATTTTTCTTTAGGATCTGGGTGAGGGGCTTCGCTATGCGACCATAGTTGCGGACAAATTTACGATAATAGCCTCTGAGACCCAAAAATCCTCGCAAGCTCTTCAAGGTCTTAGGTTGAGTTCATTCCTACATTGCCTGGATCTATTTGGGGTCCACCTTGACACCTTCACGCCCCACAATGTGGCCCAAATACTCTACTTTTGCCATGCCAAACGAACACTTGGACATCTTGACAAATAATTTATGCTTGCGAAGCAGTTGCAAGAGTAGATATACATGCTGAAGATGTGCGGCCCAAGTGCAACTATAGATGAGGATGTCATCGAAGAAGACAAGGACAAATTTCCTGAGATATGGTTTGAGAATGTGGTTCATAAGGCTCTAAAAATTAGAGGGAGCATTGCAAAGACCAAATGGCATGACCAGGAATTCATAGTGGCCTTCATGAGTTCTGAAAGCAGCCTTGGGGATGTTGACTTCCTTCATGCGAATTTAGTGGTAGCCTGAGCGAAGATCCAGCTTAGTGAAGAATTGAGCCCCATTGAGTTCGTCCAACAAATCATCAACCACCGAGATGGGAAATTTATCTTTGACTGTCAACTTATTGAGGGCCCTGAAGTCGGGACACATCCGCGACTCCCCATCTTTCTTGAGCACCATGACCACTGGGGATGAATAAGGACTAATGTTGGGACGAATGACACCTACTTCCAAAAGTTCCTTGATGATTTTTTCTATTTCATTCTTTTGGGTGAACGGATATCTGTATGGGCGCACATTTGGGGGTTGGGCCCTTGGAACCATGGTGATGCTATGATCATGTTCCCCTCGCGAGGGTGGAAGCTCATGAGGCTTTTCAAAGACCGACAAATGGTTATTTAAAATCTGTTGCATCTCAGGATGAATTGGTGGAGGCTTGGTTTCGACTACTTGGATGGCATTAAATTGAGCTACAAGTCCATGATTGCCCTTTTTTAACAATTTTTCCATCCTATGCGAGCTGATGATAGAGGGGGCTCCCGCCTGGAGTCCACGGAGGGTATGTGTGCAGTTATTCTGCTCAAAACTCATATTTAACTCCTGGAAATCGATTGTGATTGGCCCAAGAGTGTGGAGCCATTCAGCTCGAAGGACAATGTCGCAACCCCCATGTGTATGGCAAACATGTGGGTTTTCAACTGATAATCCCCCATTTGAAGTTTGACATTTTCACAGCAACCTCAACATTTCATTGTGCCTCCATCTGCAATTTGAACTTGGAAGTTAGAAATTGCGTGTACAAAATAATGCACTGCTTCTACGACTTTTTAATGGATGAAATTATGTGTACTTCCACTATCAATCAAGACTACTACTGGGCGATGTTTAATCAAACCTCTGATTTTGAGAGTTTGAGGGGAAGAAATCCCTACCAAAGCATGCAACGAAATAATTGGTTTGTCAGAGACATTGTCCTGTCGGTTGTCTTCTTCTAGCGGCTCATGTTCCTCGAGTGGTGGCTCTTCCTCTGTTGAACGTAGTCAGTGGCATCAATTTGAAAAAATTTGGGCTCCTTGCTTTTATGATCTGGGGAGTATTTTTCATCACAGTAGTAACATAGGCCTTGCTTTCTTCTTTCGGCCATTTCCGCAAGTGACACCTTTTGGACCTTAAGTGTTTGAGTCGTGTTGTGAGCCTGTGGGGAGCGACCTTTAGCGGAAAAATTAGGGCGACTGTATTGGGCTGCTAATGCACGTTCCACGTTATGAGCTACCTTGCAAGCCTCCATCCATGTGGAAGGGTGGTGCAGTAGGACTTGGGCTTTGATAGCTTCTTTAAGACCGCTGATAAAACATTCTGTGTAGAACCCATCTGAGAGACCCCAAGTGTGGAAGGCTAAGGCTTCAAAAGTTGTAATATATTCCTCCACTGTACCAGTCTGTCAAAGCTTAGTAAGACGACCCAAAAAAGATGATTCCTGGTCAAAGCGGTCTTGAAGAGCATTGGTGAATTTGGGCCAAGTCCTAAAAGGTCCAGTGCAACATTGCTGCCATTCCCACTATTGCCAACTTTGATTGTCCAAGTACATGCTCCCCAACATAAGTTGAGTCTCATCATCGAAGATGTGATTTAATTTGAAATACTGCTCCATTTGTGCTATCCATGCCGACGGGTGAGAACCGTCAAATTTATGCATATCCAACTTGGGAGGTCGCTCACTGGGTTGTGGGTGGGTGTGCCAGACTTGAGACTCACCCTCATTGTGTTCATGGCCATTATACACCTCCTCGTGGGCTTGCTCCTTGCCCTTCGAGACTATTTTCTCGACCATGCTACATAGTCTGGTAAGTTGAATGTCGAGATTTTTCACTGATTCTTCAAGTTTGTCCATCCTTTCATTGTCCATCGCTTGAGCTCTAGTTTATACCATACAACAACAGGATTATTGGAAAATTGGGACCGCCTAAAAAATTTTCACTAAGAAGTGAATGGTACCTAATACTTTTTCTTTTTTTTTTCTTTTTTCTTTTTTTCTTTTTTTTTTTTTTTTTTTTTTTTTTTTTTTTTTTTAACTCCTAACGGAGTTTTACTCCTTCCTTATCAATACTGCAGTGGCCAAATTCTCAAAATGTCAATGTGTCCAAAAGTCCTACGAAAATTACACCCTGGTATAGGAACCCTTCACAACGACTCTGATCTGGTGGATCTGAGAGATCTGAATGGCATATCTGATAGTGTTGGGCAGTGGAACCGACTGCTTCTGTGGATCTGATAGATCAGAATGGCTGATTGGGGCAAATGTCTGCTACTGCTGCACTCCTTTGCACAAGTGGATCTGGAAGAAATGATGTGTGATCCCCGATAGAAAAGGGAACTACGGTCTTGAGGAGTGTTAGGTGCTACAGATCGCAATATACATAAGGGTCTAGCAGTAGTACTCGGCCCAATGTTTCAAGGCTCTAACTAAGGAGGATCGACCGTACCCTTAGCCGTACAACCCGACTACCCTATCGTACGGGCGAGTAATCTCTCCGAGTGTTGTTCTCGGTGTACTGTAACCGCGAGACGGCTGACGGTTTATCTATGGCAAGGTTTCAAGGGAGCCTAGGCACTTCCGATATACCCAAAGGGTGCGTGGAAGAAAGTCTATGCGCGGTTCTGTTTAATGCGCTACTACTCGAAGGGGTACCCACAGGGGTTATAAGGCAATCCAACAAACGTGACCACCTCTTGTATTTCCTGCGTGCATGCATCCCCAAATCCGAAGATTTATGCGCTCAACGACACATCCCGTGGTTTAAAGACGCTGGAACACATCTCTAGCCAAAAAAAAATTTGCTAAGAAATGGAGATCCCACCGGCCCTAGAAAGTGCTTTGATACCACTTGTTATGCTCTTAACCTGCAAACGAAACCCAAATATAGAATATGCGAAGAAAAGATACCAAGAACATAGAATAGCAATGATTTTATTATTCAGAGAGTGATGTTCACTTGCCTCTTCGAAGGGGCAACCTCCAATGGAGCAGAGCTCAATTATAAAATAAGACACGATGCTCCTCGCAGGGAGTCTCTATCCTTTATGTAAGACTCATACATGCAATACCACAGGACAATACCGTGGTGTTAATAATACCATCTATCTAATACTACGGCCCATTTGTAACTAACTGTGGTTCCCTTATTAATTGCGGATTAACCACTTACAATTATTAATATGGACTTTATTGACTCTTGACTATGACGTGATCCCATTACATAAATAAGGGGGTTAGGGTTGGACCCTAACACTTTCAATTCGCAGGTTTGCAAGGAGAAAAAGATCTCCATAATATTGTTAGCAGGTGTCTTCACCTCACCTCCTCCCTATGGGACCATGATGTGAGGAAGAGACCCTTCAGCAACCCCCAAAACATATATTTCTAGTTCTTACATGAGCTTTGGAGTTTGTCGTCTTCATTCGGTACTTGGTTCATTTCATCGTTATCTTCTTGTAATAAGATTTCACTCATATTCTCATTTCCTTCAACATTTTCTTCATGCATAATATATGCGGAAGCTAATAAATCACGTCTTAATGAGATTATACCTATATAATTCCTTACCGTCTGATCCACAACAAACCTAACCAATCATTGTTAACTGCGTGTCGCATATTCATTTCAATGTTTGACTTTAAGCGCTCCAAATCTCCACCACCGATCTGTTTTTCTTGATCCAGCGACTATCGCGTCACCTTCTCGACAACTAGCTTGGTCGATCTCCATCGTTGATCAATCCTGCATTATCCAACGCTATCGCGCAATCTCATGTGGACTATTGCACGACTGATATCCGACCAAGAGCGTGCAAGAAAAGTGGTTTTCCCATGCTATGTGTCACTCACTTAAGCTAATCGCATGAAATTTAGGAATTTCTCTTACAACTCTTAGGGCACACAAGATACTGCTTACCACCTATATTCATTTCAATGTTTGACTTTAGGTGCTCCAAATCTCCAATGTCGACCTTCCTCGCCTGATCCAATGGCTATCACGCCACCCGATCGCCAATTAGCTTGGCTAATCTCCACCGTTGATCAATCTTTCATGATCCAACCACTCTCACATAGTCCCACATGAATTCTTGCATGGTCGATATCTAATCAAGAGCATTCAAGAAAAGTGGGTTTCTCATGCTACGTATCATTCACTTAGGCTGATTACAAAAAATGTAAGAATTCCACTTACAACATTGAGGGCACGCGAGAGACTTCTTACCACCTACAAAAGCCCGCTCCATCATTCTGCACGTTTTTTTACCCTTCTATCGCCACATGACTTGATGTGATCCATCCATCTATTCATTTTTTCTCCTCCGATAAGATCTTCGCCACCCATCTCTTGTTAATCTTGTTCTTTGATTGAGCGATCCATCTATTCAATTAATCCTGGCGATAAGGTCTGTGCCTCTCATCTTTCGTTAATCCTGTTCAACCATATATCAACTCAATCTACTGTGTTAAGATCTTCACCACTCATATTCCATTAATCTTGTTCATCCATACATTAACGTAATATCCTGTGATAAGATCTTCACCGCTCATCTTCTGTTAACACTGTTTCCACCCAATCCAATGGTTCCTATGCACTATTGCTTCATTACCTCGATTTCAATCTCTCATTTCTCTTCTGCTTGAATCCTTCCTAAAATTTTCTCTGTGTATCATTTAAACACTACCACTCCATAGACCTTCTAGCCATCCTCAACCACCTTCCATCTTCCTCTCACGTCTACAAGAACACTTAGATTGCATGCTTGATTTTACCAAAAAAAACAAAAAAAGGAGTGAAAATAGATTTAGTTTAGTTTCCTTGCTTATACATTACTTTGGTTTGATGCTCTTTGTTTCTGTAACTTAGATAACAACATTAGGATAATGTTTGTTTAGCAATTCTGCTTAGCATAGTTGTTTAAATGGTTAATTAGAATATGGTGTGATTTAGCATTACATGTTGTTTTCTTCATTACTACAGTAGAGTAGCTCTCTTAGAATAGATTTTATCTTCTTCCATCAAAGAATAAAGCTTCTTTGGACCCTATAGAAATCTGTCTTGGAACCCCTGTGGTCTCTCACCAAATGAACAGTGACAACAAGCACGACCTTCACTTCTACTTATTCATATAGCATTGTCACCTCCAAGTTTGTATGAACCCCAGGTTGATAAGTAAAGCTAGTAATCCAGGAGTTGCAACATCCTTGCTGCAATAGTGGCGCTCATCACTATATTTATAGCATATTAATAATTAATTATAAATTTGTGAGGGCTATGTCAAGGGATTGAACTCTTGATTTCTCAATCGTAAAAGAGCTTCATGTACAAGGACCCCTCGGAATTGAACCCCTAAGCTATTAATACAAAATGTGTACTTTAACTACAATACCAATCCAATTCAGCTAACCCTCCAAAACTTAAAAAACCTATTACTTTTATGTAAGTAATTATTAAAGTCCTAATTTAATACAACGTAATATTTTTATAATTTCTTCTTCAATTCCTTTTCATGCCTTTTTAGGATGTTTTTAAGACACTGATAATTTGTATAAAAAAAATTGAATTTTCTAATTTTTAATTTATTTCATTTATTAAAAATATAAGTCTTTATTTTTCCAAAGGAAAAAATAAATAATTGATCTATTATTTCCCACCTTTATTATTTTCCACTTTTCACCAACCAACCACTAGTGTTGGGTGTGGATATTATAATAGAAATTTAATTCTTTTTTGTATTTCTTGGAATGAGAACCTTATGATCCATGTACTGTTCGTTGGCACTAACTTCTTTTCCACGAGTGTGCTACTCACTCTGCTATAGAGGGATGGTGGGCCTCAGAATTAATGCGGAGCGGTGCTCATTCTCATCCTTTTGTGAGGTGTTCTGGATGATCTATTCATTATTGTCTATGGTATTTTCTAGAACATTTGCTTCATGTGCTGCTTCTTCCAGGGGATCAATGCATTGCCAACCTTTTGGCTTTTGAGCTTGTTTATTATTTCTTTTGGGGCCTTTTTTAGCTTGTGAGCATGCAGTTTGTAGGTGGCCTATTTGTAGACATCCACGACAGCAGAATGTCATACTTTCATAATCTAATGATTGAGTCCATTGTATATTGTTGTGAACCAACATAATGCGATCACGTAAACCTTGACTAAAATCTACCTCAATCCATATTATGGCAAAGATAAAAATGCCTTTTGAAACTCTATCTGCATCAATCTTAATCAATTTCGAGAGGGAGTTCCCAATTCCTTCTAATACTTTGTGGTGCCAAAAATGTAGTGGTAGATTGTGTGTCCCAACCCATACAGGAATTTTGGATACCACCATAGTGGTGGAATAAAAACCTGAGAACCAATGTATCATGAAGAGCCTTGCATTGCCTAAGAACCATGGTCCCTCATTT
Organism: Pinus taeda; assembly: GCA_000404065.3. NCBI lineage: Eukaryota > Viridiplantae > Streptophyta > Pinopsida > Pinales > Pinaceae > Pinus > Pinus taeda. The sequence goes on along the minus strand of APFE031224618.1, from coordinate 64,804 downwards.
AGGACATAATTCTTATGTTTTACTATTTCAAATTTGAGAGCGAAAAACCCCTTGGAGCATAGATGAATATCACAGTTTTATGTCCATGTGGAGAATATCCATTGATGTAAAGCAATTGATTCAGGCGAAACATTAAATCTACATATGACTACTTTAGTATGGAAATATGCATAGAGCTCATTTACATCAGGCAAAGAGATTGTCAAGGCTAGTATCTTGGATTTTTGCTCCACGATATAGAGCCCGGGTAGATATGGAAGTTGTGTTGGTTTGTTTTGGAATTCCTCCTTCCCTTTGACTGCATCCTTGAAAGTGCTTGTGCCTTTTGAGCTGGTCCCTGACCATCCACCTCAAAATATCAGTTTGAGGATAATGGTTGAATTTGTGGCAATTCCATAGTCCTGAAGCGTGGAGTTCTCTTGTAGTATTTTCCTTGCATAAATCAAGCTTTTCATAATTACCGATATACCGAGTAGTTTTTGAAGCTCGCACTTTATGTCTTGTATCTGTCTCCCTTTCGAGACCCACTTGTAGATAATCGTCTCTTACAGTATTCTAATAAATATTTGGATTAGATACAGATCTGTTATGTGTGTATTCCTCTTTGGTAGGCTTCTATCGATCATCTCCCATAGTTGATTGTTTAATGGAAGAAGGATGGTGGATTACTGGGAGGGGTCGAAATGGTAAGTGGTTTGTGAGGGGGGAGAGCTATGAAATAACATGGAGGTGACACGTAAGGGTGGGACCTATGAGGAGGAAACCACTTTTCGGACTTCCCCCTGTGGATAAAGGTAAGATGGTTAGGGGGGCCAAAAAACCTTGCAGTCCATTCATCTCATTGAGGAGTCTATTGAACCATTAGATGGAGCATAGAACTTATAAGATACTACAATAACCTTTTGTAGCTTGTGGGTTTTATTACATATTAATTAATCATGTTTAAATTACATGATTAATTTTATTAAAACAAAATTAATTTATGCTAAAACATAATTACTTTATCCTAAGGGCCCATTTTGTCTTGCAAGCCCATTTCTTTAATTTTTGCTATTTTTTCTTGGAAATAATTTATAGAATGAAATATTATTTAGATCTCTTAAACCCAAATAATCAGATAAAACAATAACTCATCCTATAAAATTTATAGGACCCTAACACAATGAATCCTTTATGAGATCCGTAGGTAACGGGTTCATGTCCTGACCATGACACTTGATCTGGATCAGCCGGAGAGGGAATAATCGCAAACCCTGCCATACCTTCCTTCATCTTCGCAGGAGAGATGGCAAAGCTCAAGCTTATTTTCGCTTAAATATAAATCTTCATTTAAACAATTTTTTTAATAAATTAGTCCATAGAAATTATAAAAAATATAATTTTGCTAAATTTGAAATATTAATGTCTAATAATTTCAGTGTTAATGCTATTTGAACCTAGGCAAGGGAATTGAGTTTGCTATCTGATATCTTTATAAATATGTAAAATCTCGTTCGAAATGACTGAGTTGAAAATATATAAATTTCATGGCTTGACATTATTATTCAAGGCCACCATTGATATCAACATATCAACTCATCGGGAGATTTCTGCATCTCACATTATTCTATTTTAAATGTTATGCAAAAACTCGAGATAATATAATCTTTATATTCGGAAAGAAAGAAAAGCACACTTGGCTGCGTTGTTAATATAACACTTTGCAACTCTTCTCTAATCAATAAATTTTTCAAAACGCAATAATTTAGCTACGTGTTCCATATGTGAATGCATTTCATAATCATAACGCATGTATATCATGTCTTTGTCTCCATTGGTTATGAATTTTTTTGTTTTGTTTTTCAATTACAATTTATTTCTCAATATATCCATAACTTAGAACCTTGCTTGAACAACTTTTTTATCACTTGGAACCTTACTTAAACAAGGATATCCAATAATAGGTGATTAATACACTATCCCCATGAAAATCAAGGTCCTCACTGTTCAGTACAGGAAATACATAAATATATGATTAATACATTATCCTCACTCTTTAATACAGGAAATACATAAATATCCTTGAAAGCTACTCACACCAACAGACATGATATTTATATGTCCACAGCGGGGCAATTATTGTTTTAAGCCTCATACTTATTTACTGTTTTTAATACTCCACAGTGCATGAATCAAATCCTATTATAATGCGATTAATTATCCATTCTTTCAAACTTACTTACTGTTTCTAATACTGCATACTGCATCAATCAAATCCTATTATACTGCGATTAATCATCCATTTGTTCTTGATGATATAGACGGATCGGAAAGCCTTTAGTCAAGTGACAAACAGGAAAGTAGGAGATCTTATCATCATCCAGTGGCTCCCATCTGCAAATATTAAGACAATTTTAGCACATTCTTGTAAAACAAAATGTACATGTACAGCGTTCATAAAATTGATGTCTTATTTATCTGGCTGTGAATGAAGTATAAGAATGAAGCACATGACCTGAATTTGGTGATGAAGTGATCGAGAAAGAGGCCCAGCTCAAGTTTGCCAGATGCATTCCTGGACAGAGCCTGAGCCCCCTCCAAAATGCATAAAAGAGGCTTCTTGTAGAGCTCCTGCAATATAAAGCCCTAAAGATTACTAACAGAATTAGACACAGAAGGATTACTAAGAGAATTAATTACATGAAATGACGGTTTTGATGCTAATTAATTACATTATTTTCCAGAATCTGTTGCCAACGACATGGGTAAAACTTGAGCGGAGAAGAATGGTACTTGTCGTCCAGATGATGCCGTTCATAAGCACCAAGACTGACCACCCTTTTGGGATGACAAAGCCTCCTGATAACACAAGTTTATGATGATCAGATTTGCACCGAAAAGATTAAAAGAAATGCTGGAATTGGAAGTATGAATTGAGATTTTATACATTTCAAACCTTCCAGAAAAAGTATATATACTGTAAATTTCAGTAGAAACATGAATATCAACCATGAATAGTAAAAACAATATATTATTAAATGCCTTTAATTTTAATGTCTGCTATTGCTTCTCTGAAAACCGCTGGAGCAACGTTGGCGAGACTATGTGTTTCATTTATGACCTAGGAATTGAACAAATACAAACACGATCAATCATCTTGACACCATATATCTCGTCTCAAATATAACAATTATCAAAGCTTAGGGTATCTGAAAAAAAAACCCTAAGGCAACACAAATTGATAAAAGCTACGGGAAAATTGTAAATGATCTTCATGAATTCATTTATATATATAAACATATGTTAAAAAATTTATAATGAAGATAAAAGAATTCTAACAACCTATCAGCAAACAGAAATAGTATGGTTTGTCATGAAAGCAGTAACTAATTACATACACATTGGGTGAATTTCAGTGACTGGTGGTCATCCCAAGTGCGGTTTTGGTTTCTTGGACTCCCCTTTCTCTTTAACAGAGCGTTGTGTTCCGCCTGTGTGGTGCATATTCCACCATCAGTGCAGTCCAAGATATGAAATGCTTTTATTTAGAATACCAATACCAATACGAAATATGAAATGCTATTATTTATAATACATTGGCACACCTTCAGCTCCCGAAGTGCCTGAGGACAGTCCGTGAGAAATTTGATAGCAAATGCCATCGTTGAGGCTGAGGTCTCGTGACCAGCGAAGAGCAGGAATAGTACAAAATCTGCTATAATTTCTTCTGAATGCAAGTCTTCTTTCAAGAGTTCTCCTAAGAAATCATCATGGACAACTTCTGGATGCTCCCTTCTGTACTTTATACTCCCATAAATCTTTTTCATCAGAAAATGTCTGGCCTGCAGCGATACTAGTCATTACTCATCCGGTAAGAACCAATTAAATTAGTTATCAGTAAAATAAGGGAGAAAAGTATTGAGTACCTTCAATCCTTTCCAGTACGCTGTACCCAGGATATGGGAAGGACAACGAAAGATTTGCAAAAATCGCCGAATACTTTACCGATCTCTTCCGTCTCCTTGGACGGAGATAAGTCCAGCAATTGTTTTGCCATCAAGTTCAAAACAAACTCTAAAAAATATCACATGTGAGACAAATCCAATTTAAACGGAAAACAGTTAGTTCACCACCATACATACCACATGGGAGGCAAATCCAATCTGATACCAGTAATAAAAGGCAGGTTTCGTAGTTCAATTTGGTTTGATTTCGATAAATGTTTAATAAATGCGTAAAGATTAATGCTTAAATGATGCGTAGCTTTTCTACACTTTAAAGAATGCATAGATTTTCTAGAATTTAAAGAATGCTTAAATTTTTCTAAAATTGAAAGAATGCTTAAAGAATGCATAGATTTTCTAAAATTCAAAAAATGTATAGATTTTTTTAGAATTTGAAGAATGCATTTAAATTTAAATAATGTATAGATCGAAGATCTTCATAGTTATTTATATTTGAAGAATTTTTTCTCATGGAATTGTGCATAGGATTGTGAAATTTTTCTGATAGAGAGTCTACCCTAAGAATTGAGAGCATGTTCCTATACACAGTTACAACAGGACGTTTTCTGGAATTGAGAGCATGTTCCCATACACAGTTACATCAGGGAGTTTTCTTCAAATATACATAGGTTTTCTAGATTTCAAAAAGATGTATATTTTTTAAAATTGAAAAAATACGCAACTTTTCTAGAATTTAAAAATTGCTTGAAGAATGCATAGATTTTCTAAAATTCAAAGAATGCTTATTCATATTTTTGGAATCAGTTTCTTGATGGTGCTTACCTGGTGGCACTCATCATGAAGATGGATATGCCCCTTGGCTTGCCACTTGGCGAAGGTGGTGTGCATAAGGTTCTGTATGGCTCCATGAAGTGCACACTCAGCCTCTCGAACCTCAGGAAATTTACGGCCGTTCCGTGGAACTTCTTCTGGAGGTCTCCGTACACCGAAAGCAAACCGTATTTGCCGATGAGTTTTCGGAAAGGTCTCAGATAGCGGGACTGAACCAGCCTGCCTTCGTGTTGCAGAATATACTTCTTGAAATCTTCCAAACAAATTTGTTCTGAATATCTCCCCATACCTGCGCAGTTCGCGTTCACAGAATTCACATTTTGTATTTGGTTTATAAAATATGCGCCAATGTTAAAATTAACAGTACCTTAGCTCTCGATCTTGAACGTTGAAATTAACAATAGTTTAGCACTCGATCTTGAACGCTAAGATTAAAGAATGCATTAAAGAATTTAAAGAATGATTAAAGAATGCATAGGTTTTCTAAAGAATTAACAATATGTTAGCTTTCGATCTTCAACGTTAAAATTAATGAATGAATTAAAGAATTTAAAAAGTGCATAGATTTTCTAATGAATTAACAGTAGCTTTGCTCTCGATCTTGAATGAATTCGCGTGGTTGAGAAATGGAATTAATCCATCGCATGAAGCTCAAAGTCTCTCCAATCAATGGCCAGCCACTGGAACCGGGAGGCAAAATGTAGTCTCGACTGTCCTCCCTCCACACTATTCTGTAGAGTTGAAGCAGTAACATCGTCAGAACGAAACAGACGAAGCCCACCAGCCATGAATATGTGACAGTTTCCCCCATTATCCGCAATTCAATGCTTTCCTCGGAGCACAACTATCCCCTCTCTTACTTTGAATCATAGTTACCAAGTTCTGAGTATTGCAAAAATTCGATTATCTAAAATTTAATAGGAAAAAATTCTAGAGTATTTATCTTATCCCTACTAAAAAAATATTTTTTCAATAAATTAAAAAAAATCAAAATTAACAATATTCAAAAACTCATATTTTTCAAATTTTATCTTATCCCTACTAAAAAAATATTTTTTCAATAAATTAAAAAAAATCAAAATTAACAATATTCAAAAACTCATATTTTTCAAATTAATTGTTTTCAGTCACATTATGGAAGTTGCAAATAAAATTATATATTAAGACTTGTAGAAGAACTAAACATCAATGGAGACTAATGGAAGTGAATAAGATGAAATGGGGAGAAAGCTCATGGAAGTGAATAAGATGAAATGGGGACAAAGTACTCTTTCTACATGAACAAAAAAAATAATAGATCTTAAACTTTTGTAAAAGAACTAATCATCAATGGAAGTTAATGGAAGTGAATAAAGGGAAATGGGAGAAAGCACTCTTTCTACATGAACAAAAAAGAATAACAAATCTTAAAATTTAAAATTTTCAGTTGGTCAATTAATAAATTCAGGGTGCTTAAGCAAGCTAGACTAATAAGGCCGCCATCTGCTAGACTGATAAGGAGAGAGAGGCAGCAACTCCTTTTTGGGGCCCTCACCAAATAAGCACCCCATATGCCCCAAAAGACTCATAAGGAGAGGAGACTAACAACTCTCTTTTGGGGCCCCTCATCAAATAAGCACCCCATATGCCCCAAAAGGGAGGTCAGTCAGGGTGCCTAAGCAAGCTCTATTAATAAGGCTCGGCTCCACTCGTAAGGAGAGGTAGGTTAGTAACTTGGCCAACACCTTTTAGTTACTTATTTGAGAGCAAATTAATCAAATTGAAACTAGAAGAACTAAAAGGCCCAAAGAAAGGTCCTGCAGGGTGAGTTGGGTTCTTGTCTAGGAAAGGCCTTTGGCCTAGAAAGAATAGGACATCACAATAATTCCTTCGGACCCTCCATAAGCACAAACTAGCAACCTAGCCCAGCTATACCGGCTTCCCCAATTGAAAATGAATGACTATTGGTGGTAATGACTACTACTAATGACTGTTGGCACCATTACTGCTTTGGCTACACTGCTGCTTGTATTTGACTCTCTGACAAGTTCCAACTCTGTCAATCTGTTTGCTTAATGGGGGCGGGTTCCGTAGTGTGAAAGTGAGGTCTAGGGTTCAAGGGGTTCCTTAGTGGTAATTTTGTAGAAGGCCTTTCTCTATCGGTAGACAAAGAGTTGGATTTCAACCAATTTTATTACAAACACATAATAAAATATTATCCACAATTAATAATATTATACGAAAGACATTTTAAAAAATAAGAAAAAATACTTTAAAAATAGTTATTACAAAAAATTAACTTTTTCAAACTATATAGAAAATTAAATTTCATGTTATTCATATTTCATTTTTACAATATATTTTTTAATTTATTTTTATTAAAATACCTTTTACCTTTTCTTTATTTCATTTCACTTTCAAGATGACTTCTTTTCTGTCTCCTTTGTTGCTTCATTCTTCAATATTGATTAAGTCAAAATTATGTTTGGCCATTGAATATTCTTTGTCTAACTGCATACATTGTGTAACAGTCTAAATTATGTTTGGGCCATTGCATATCCTTAAATGCCTGCTTAAAAAGAATAATCAAAATCCACAATAACACGTCTGTTGTTATGTTTCATTTCCTCTAATCTATTAAACACAAGTGTGAGAGGAAATTTGAGGGGACTTGCAGTGTTCAAATCACGAGATATCATATGAATCTAATACTGGACGTGATGGAAGATCATAAATCTTCTGAGAATGAGAAAGCTTCAGTATACTGTTCTTCTAACACTACGATCGTAACCATAAAAGTCTAGCTTACTAACGGGAACATGCTCTAGTAGTGATGTAAGATAACCCGCCATGAACATTACAAATTACAACAATATTTAGCAAATTTATTTAGACACCATTCGTAACTAATTGAATTTTAGTGAATTATTAACAGAATCGAACCGAACCGCGGAAAATCCCAATTCACCGATTCTGCCGAATTTGGTAACTATGCTTTGAATGCTATAAATGGGGTTATCAATTAATATACGCTACATTTAAATTGTTCCCCACTTGCCCCCTACGATTCCATATTCTGCCATCGGATTCCAAATGTTTTTGTCCACTTCCCATGCCCCGCCTGCTACTTTGATTGGATTCTCCTTTTTGTTGTGTGCGCGGGCTAATTCATCCTGAAACCTGTACACCATCTGCTTGAATGACCTTGTCATCCGGATGCCAGTTTGAGCAACCACTTACAAATGGTTCCAGTTTGATGGTTACATTCCGTTGGTGTGCTATCGTTTTCTACTTTAGGCCATAATTTCAAAATGTTTCGTTTTCTACTTTAGGCCATTTCATCCTGAAACCAGTACACCATCTGCTTGAATGACCTCGTGATCCTGATGCCAGTCTGAACAACCACTTACAAATGGTTCCAGTTTGATGGTTACATTCCGTTGGTGTGCTATCGTTTTCTACTTTAGGCCAGAATTTCAAAATGTTTCGTTTTCTACTCTAGGCCAGAATTTCAAAATGTTTCGTTTTCTACTTTACCCAAGAATTTCAAAATATACCCCAGAATTTCAAAATTTATTAGTTTTGATGTGAAATCTATATAAATTGATCGGTAGACTTAACTATCAAATTAAATGGTCACTAGAAGTTTAATTTAATTGTTGGGGAATTTTCTCGCAAAATCCCAAAAACACAAAAATAAAACACACAGAGGCAATGCTCTGTTTTCTTTACTCCAGGATCTTTTGTGCACAGGGAAGCTTTTAAAAAAAATTACTGAGAACATAGTATTGCACCACCATAAAATATTTCTATTCATTAAAATAAAAATAAGTGATACATATTCATCCTATTTCACTGAGAGGGATTCACCAAAAACTTTTCACCCGAAAAAAAACAAAATTACTCTGCCTCTGTTACAATTGATTTTTACACTGCTGTGTAAAATCTACATTCACATTTACTGTTGTAAAAATGGTTTTACATTTACAAAACTTATTGTTCCCTTTTCATAGCTGTGTGAAACAGTTCATGATTTTTGATACAAGCTTCCCCTGGTTTTCTTCATTCACATATTCGCCTTCGCTCCTGCACTATTGTGCGTTTCATTTCTTCACTTACCAAATTGACCAACAACAATATGTTTTTACTTGTTCTGTAAAAAACAAAATTACGCCACACCCGTGAATAATAAAAAAAACAATAAAATTAAACTATATGACATTGCCCATGCCTCTATTTAATTTACGCCCATACATGCCGTAAAAGAAAATTAAAAATACACCTACACATATGACAAATATTTAATTAAACTATATGACATTGCCCATGCCTCTATTTAATTTACGCCCATACATGCCGTAAAAGAAAATTAAAAATACACCTACGCATATGACAAATATTTAATGAAGGTATTGTCAAAAATAAAACTTGACTTTACTCCACGCAATATTTATATTATGCAGGTTCGTATGCAACTTGAGATGCCCGTCGACCGTTGATTTGCCCTTCTGGAATCGAACGACTGAGGTGAATATCGGAAGGCCTTTTTCACCGAACTTTACTCCACATAACATTTATTGCACCCTCGTATGCAGCTTTGAACAATCAACGGTGGATAATGCTGGAGTAGATCGGACGAAGGAGATGAATATCGGAAGGCCTTTTTAGTCGACATTTACCTTCCGATAAATGTCAGAGGGTGATGTCACGCCTCATCCACACGTCAACTCCAAGTTGTGTCGGAGCTCTTGTTTACGGAAACTGTCTTCAACCAAAAACGGTCCGATAAAGTTACCGACGGTTTGTGGTTTTGCAACTGTGGTTTCGGGGTTTCGTACAGCTGCGTTGAAATTACATTTTCAACACTCCCCTTTAATTTCAACTGGTGGGCATTCGGTCATACCCAAACACTTCCTCATAAATTCAAAGCTTTTCTGATCCAATGGCTTTGTCAAGATGTCTGCAACCTGTTCTTGAGTCCTGCAATGTTCTAGGACAATTCCTCCATTGTTCACCAATTCTCTGATGTAGTGAAACCTTGTATCAATGTGTTTCGTTCTATTATGAAACACTGAATTCTTTGACAATGCAATAGCAGAGCTGTTGTCACAAAAAATCACTGTCGCTTTTGCGTGCTCTTGGCCTAAGCTCCTCAACATCCTTCTCATCCAAACTGCTTGACATGCTGTTGCTGTAGCTGCCACATACTCCGCCTCTGCTGTAGACAATGCTACAATGGACTGCTTCTTAGAAGCCCATGAAATGGATCCTGAACCCATATGGAAAACATAACTGGAAGTGTTTTTCCGATCATCAATACTTCCAGCGCAATCACTATCTATGTATCCAACCAAATCTGAATGTCCTGAGGCATTATATAAAATTCCAAACATTTTGGTACCTTTGACATACCTCAAAATTCTTTTTGCTACTTGCCAATGTGCCTCCTTTGGCCTCTCCATGAATCTGGAAATTAAACTAACAGCATACATAATGTCAGGCCTAGTTACTGTTAAATTCATAAGGTTGCCTACAATACTCTTGTACAAACTAGGATCAAAATCCTTGCTGCTGTCCTCTCTGCTGAGTTTTAATCCCATTACTGTGGGAGTGATCGCTGCCTTGCATTCTTGCATGTTAAATCTGCTCAATACTTGATTTACATATCTATCCTGTGAGATAAAAATTCCTTTTTCATTTTGATCTACTTCTATGCCTAAGAAGTATCTCAAGAAACCCATGTCAGTCATTTCAAATTCCTCTTTCATGACTAATTTAAAATTCTTAATGAGCTGATTATCATTACCTGTGAAAATAACATCATCAACATATAAGACAACAATTAAAATTTTACAATCTTTTTCTTTGATGTAGACGGTGGGTTGTCCTTCACACTTGTCAAATTCATTATCCGATAGATATGAATCTATTCTGTTGTACCATGCTCTTGGCGTTTGCTTCAGCCCATAAAGAGCTTTCTTCAATTCGCACACTTTGTGCTCTTCACCTTTCTTCTCATAGCCTAGAGGCTGTTCAACATAAACATTTTCCTTTAACACACCATTTAGGAATGCTGACTTCACGTCCATTTGGTAGACTTTCCATTTGTTTTGTGTTGCTATGGACAACACTACTCTCACGGTTTCCATTCTTGCAACCGGTGCAAAAGTCTCCTCATAATCTCTCCCATAATTGGCTGCTTGTACCCTTTGACAATCCAAGCCTTGCCTTGTGCCTTTCCTATTCTTGCCTTCAGCATGCTCTTGGGTCTGTAACCCATTTCATCCAATGACTTCTTTACCTTGGTAGCTCAACCAAATCCCAGTGTCTTGTTTTCTTTTATGGCATTCATCTCCTCATCCATAGATCTATCCATTTCCTTTATCTTTAATTGCAATCTAGAGATTGATAGGATCATTCAACATGACAAAACAAGGCAAATAAGGAATTCATTCCTTCATCATAAATATCACTTAGATTTCTAAACTTCTTACCTCTTTCATTTGGTGTGCAAGTGCTTGAAGACGCACTTGAATTTCCTCCTTGTGGTGTGCTTGGAGAAGCACTCTCATTTATCCTCAATGGTGTCCCGTGCTGTCCTTGTGTTGGCGTTGCTATTTGGGGATGCATTTCAGCCACCTCCTCATCATCTTCATCATGAGACAAACAGTTTTTAACATTCACTGTTTTCTCTATGCTTCCATCCCAAAGCTTCATCTTCAATGAATTGAACATCTCTGCTGATGAAAAACTTCTTGGTAGATGGGATATACAACCTGTAGGCCTCGGATTCTTCACTGTATCCAATGAAAAGACATTTCTCCCCTTTGCTGTCCAACTTCCTCCTTAGCTGATCTGGAATGTGTGCATAGGCCACACATCCAAAAAATCTCATGTGGGTGACTCCTTGCTTTCTCCCACTCCATGCTTCTTTTGGCACTCTATTCATCACTGCTTTTGTAGGGCATCTGTTTAGAATATATGCTGCACAATTTACAGCTTCAGCCCAATAGTCATTTCGCAAATGCTTTGCCTTCAACATGCTTCTCGCCATATCCATGATGGTCCTGTTATTCCTTTCAGCAACTCCATTTAGCTGTGGGGTGTACCTTGCTGTAAATTGTTTATGAATTCCATTTTCTCTACAAAATCTTAGGAATTCCTTGGAGATATACTCACCTCCTCTATCAGTTCTCAAAACTTTAATATGCAGCCCACTTTGGTTCTCCACAAGTACTTTGAAATTTCAGAATTTTTCAAACACTTCACTTTTGTTTTTAAGAAAATAGACCCAAGTCTTTCTTGTAAAATCATTAATGAATGTTAGGAAATATTGACTGCCTGCTAATGATGCAGCTTGCATCGGTCCACATAAATCTGAGTGGGTGATCTCTAAGGGTGCCTTTGCCCTTATGCTTTTACCTGATGGAAAACTTTCTCTATGTTGTTTCCCCAAAATGCAACCTTCACATAGGCTGTCCAGTTTCTCTATCAATGATAATCATTTCACCATTCATTTTCTGCTTAACAAGTTTAGACCTCCAAAATTGAGATGTCCAAATCTCAAGTGCCACAACCAATTTTCATCCTTTGGCACGCTTTGGAAGGCCTCTTGGGTAACTGCTGCAATTTCATTTTTGTTTTTCAAATCTGCCCTGATCCTGAGAGGGAACATCCTGTTCCTTGTCATCTTCACTTCAGCAATGCATCGTTTGCTGGGTGCTATATCCATGATGGTACACACATCATTCACAAAGAAAACATTGTAACCCTTTTGAACAAGTTGTCCAATACTCAAGAGGTTACATCTCATTCCCGGGACATAATAGACATCTGCTATGGTTTTCCTTTCTCCTTGCTTTGTAAATATTTTTACCTCCCCTTTTCCCATAACAGAAACTTTGCTATCAGTTCCTAGTGTGACTTCTGATTTCATATTTTTATCTAGGGCAGAAAAGAGAGCTATATTTCCTGTCATATGGTTGCTGCAACCTGAGTCTAAAAACCATATGTCTTCACTATTTGTTTCAGCCATGTTACAAGCTAACAACACATTAGTTTGGCTGATGTTCTCTCTAGTAACATTTGCATTTTGTCTATTACTCATATCATGCTGCTTCTTCCTACATTCACTGGCATAATGCCCATATTTTTTACAATAATAGCATTGGACATTCGATTTTTCATACCTTTGTCCTTGAGCATGATGTTGTTCTCTTTGTTGGCTGCTGCCTTGGCCTTGGTTCTGATTTGAATTGCTGCCTCTTCCTTGAGCATTTGCTGGGCTGCTTCTTCCACCTCTATTCTGGCTTTTGCCTCTTCCTCTCTTGTTTCCTCTGCCTTGACCTCTTCCTCTTCCAAAGGACATATGGGTCTTAAAGGCTTGCTCTAGAGATGAGTTTTCACTCCTACTCAATCTCTGCTCATGTGTTATCAGTGATGCAGGTAGCTCATCAACTGAAAAGTTTGAGAGATCCTTTGTCTCTTCAATGGTGGTGACAATAGCATCAAACTTTGAGGGTAAGACCCTCAATATTTTCTCCACAATCCTTCTTTCTTCGATGGTTTCTCCATGAGTCCTCATCTGTGTGATCAGACCAATTACATGTGTGAAGAATGAGTCAATGTTGTCTGACTCCTTCATGCACAGATTCTCAAAATCTCTCCTCAGCAACTGTAGTTTTGCTGTCGTCACTTTCTCCATGCCTTGATAGGCTGTCTTGAGGCTTTGCCATGCTTCATGTCTTAGCTGCTGCTATCCTTGGAAACACACTCTGGTCCACTGCTTGATACAAAAATACAAGGGCTTTTGCATCCTTCTTCCTATTGGTCTTTAACAGATCTTTCTCTCCCTGAGTTAATCTATTAAACTCATTATCATCTATTGGTTCATCAAACCCATCTTGAACTAATTCCCATAAATCTTGAAAGGAAAAGAGGGCTTTCATAGTTATTGCCCAATAATCATAGTTCTTCTCATTAAACTGTGGGCGCTGGGTGTTAAACATACCCATACCAGTGCTTGTGCTGGCCATTCCTTACTTCCTTCGTTATGCTTCAATTTCTTGACTGTATATTTTAAAACAACTGACTGCTGCAACCAAAAGACTCCTCCTTTCAGCTTCTTTGTCACCTTCAAAGAGCCTAAGCCTGCTCTGATACCACTGTTGGGGATTTTTCTGATAAAATCCCAAAAACAAACAATTCATGCACACAGAGGCAATGCTCTATTTTCTTTTTACTCCAGGATCTTTTGCACAGAGGAGCTTTTAAAAAAAATTTACTGAACAGAGTATTGCACCACCATAAAAGATTTCATTCATTAAAATAAATTTACTGAGACATATTCATCCTCTTTGCTGCGAGGGATTTACCAAAAACAATATTTAACGAAAACTCTGTTTTCACCTGAGAATTTACTGAGCTGGGTTTACTGTTGTAAAACCCCTTTTTACATTTACTGATGTAAAACCATTTTTACATATACTGTTGTAAAACTAACTTTTACGTATGTAGCTTCAAAAACAAGAAATTACATGCCTGCTCATTACAATGAATAAAAACTTCAGCATACAAAAATTTCATGCTCTGTTCTTTTCATTTCATGCTCTGTTCTTTTCATCGCACTGTTGTGCGTTCATTCCCTGGTTCTTCATTCACTACGAACCTGGTTCAGCTCCTCCCGTGTGAAATCCACTTAACATGGAGTCAACGCTGATAAAAAAAATTCATACGATTCATATGTAATTTAATAAAAATTACATACCCCCATACTTCCGTATAAAATAGATATTACTTGCCATAAAAAAAATAAATGCATTACCTAAAAACTATGTCATATCATTAACATAGGGTATGGGCAAAGTATTACTCCACGCATTTAATTTTGGCAGGGCTCGTATACCTTCCTTGCGGTCGGACGGCGGAGGGTGGAGGACGAAATCAGACACATATCGGATGCCAAGTTCTGACCGACATTTATCGTCCGATAAATGTCAGAGGGTGATGTCACCCCAATCCACGCGTCTGCTCCAGGTTTTATCGGAGTCATTTGTCTGGAAACCACCTCATGCCAAAGAGCGGTGCGATAACTTACCGGCGGTTTTGAGGTTTGCTGCTGTGGTTTCCCGCGCGTGGTTGAAATTATAATTTCAACAATCGCTTCACAATCTATCTTGTTTGTCCATGATATCGCTTCCAACTTGCAGAATGCAACCCAACCCAACTCAAATAGCAAGGTAAGCCTCATCTTGATCAACACCATTAATGAGATCTCTTTTGTAGGAACGTGCTTCTCCTACAAGAAACTACTCTTCAGCTTCGTAATTAACAATTATAGTGGAGTCGTTGGCCAACCAACATGCAAACAGCCACATGCCACTAACATGAAAACTGTCACAGACAGACACAGGGGGACGGATAGCTCCAATACACCACAGATTTAGCGTTGACACTTTTATATATAGTATTTTTGAGGTAAAGTATTTTTGAAATTTCAAACTGATTATCTTAAGTTTCATTAAAATCATGTCATCTCCCCAGCAATAAGGGGTACAAAATGGAAGTTTGGATAAACTTTTGTTTTGCAACGTATTTTTTTTAAAGATTGGTTAAAACATGAAATGTACGAGTTGTTCAAAGCCATTCAATAGTATGTTAGCATTTATCGATCGTAATAGTCACTGCTATGCTGCTGCATGCATAGCAGGCAAGGACTAATAAGCAATTATGGGACTTTTATGGATGCATATGGAAATTAAATTCCAAGCATGGGATATTTTTAAAGGAAATATGTTAGCTAATAATTTAAGTAATTGTGAGATACTTAACAAGTATATAAATATTTGGAACTAACATTAAAAATGATTTATTAGCATGTAACTATTCAAAATAATAATAAAAAAGAAAACGAGAAATGAAAATAATAACCATGTATAAGAATGAGAATTATACAAAGGAAAATCTATATAACATATATTTATCCAAAAAACAAAAGAGATTAGAAAAACTTAATTAAAAAATAAATTAAAATAATTTTGATTAACTGAAATACAATAACAAATTTAGCTATTTTATCAATATTTCAAATATTAAATTATAAATATGAAGAATGTAATTAAATTTCAAAAATAAAGTAAAGATTTATTTGTAAATGTGTCATCAATCAAATAAAAGAAAGAGAGAAAGAACCAAAGACAGATGCACGGAATCAGTAGAAGATGTAGCTGCTGCTTGGAGGTTTTTATATATACTGTTGTTTTGGACATTTAGATGTTACTGTATTAGAAGGAAAACAATTTACCTTTAGTAAGGATAGATGCATATTTAGCATGGATAGATAGGTTGGTGATATATTTTTTTTGGATGGCTTTGAAAAACTTTAGATGGTAACGAAGCCTGGTTCCCCTTAAGGGCGGGTAGAGACCTGTCCCATTTTGTAATATTTTCTGATTCCAATAATTGGAAAATAGAGTATCGTCTTAGCTTACAAAAAATGTTATGGTACTTACAAATTTAATTGAAGATCCATGTATAGCAAGTGACAATCTTAATATATTCTAAGACAGGAAGTCTTAACCCACTTTCCCATCATCATTTATAAGGGGATAATTATTGAAATGTAAACTGCAATAGCCACCTTGATTCACACCCTAGTGTAACATAGTACCTTAATAATATCATTGGGTTATGACTCAAATAAGAGGGATTGGATCTTCTACAACACATTTCAACCAAGAAAAGCCACATAGGTGTCATGTGAACATCATACATATACCAACTACAAACAAACTTGCTATGGAAACAGATTTCCTATGGGCTGAAGGAGGCATGTTCAGCGTACATTCAGCAATCTCACTGTTCAGAATCTTTGTACGAATTAACGCATGAAATCTCCCGTATTATCCTTTGCTCCTCCTAATAAAAAGTGAACAATTTTCGATGATAAGAATCATTGTATAGCGTTTAGGGATGGATGGACATGATTGGAAAGAAAAGTGGCACTACCGGCACTCCACTAGGATTGTAACGTACGCCATTGGATCCCAAAAGGGTCACCGTCCCATGAAAGAAATTCGAATAATACAGGTTGACTAATTGTAAGTACGATCCAATATGGTGATTACTTCACAGAATTATTTTCGTTTTGGCTGGGAATACATTATAATATATCCGGACATTTACTTGAAAAATCTGTGCCTGCAGCATATTGATACAGTGTTCATTACTTTGATAAACCTGTTCAGTATGTGTGAAAATAATAAAAAATTTCTAAATAGTTATAGTCTAAGTAGTTATAGTTAGAGTTTGAGTTAACTACTTGTAGTTTGAATGTTTATAGATTTACATAAACTTTAGTAATCAAAATCCCTTATCCAAAAAAATATATAAACAAAAGATATATAAGTATGGATAAACCTACGAGGCATGTGTGGGAATAATAAAGATTTTATGCATTGGATTATTCTGCTTCAATTCCCGTTTCTTTTTGGACAAAAGAAAAAGGGCTAACGAATACTGGGATGGAAAAGAAAGTTCGGTAGATAAGCGACTCCCTGAGATATACCGTCTTTACTCTTTTACTGTCGTCCCAATCTACAAGTCTGTCTTTTGTTCCGTCAGATATAAAGTGTGAGTTCAATAATGAAAAAAGACAAGGACTGTAGGCCCAACTTCAAGATCAGTATAAATATGCAGCCAGTGGGCCTGTTGGGCCAGGACGGTAGAGCTTGACGTGTAATTTAAAAAAAAAATCAACAAAAGATGCGCATGCCTTTTCTCAATCAGAATTAATTGGTCGAAAAATTTAACAAAAGATACGTATGCATTTTATCAACAGAATTAATTGGTAGAAATTGCGGAAAAAACAACCGAGAGCATGCACACCATTTATTTGTAGAAGTTGGGGGAAATTCAACCAATAGAATGCACACCAGTTTCAATCAAATTAATTGGATGGGCCTGATATATTATTCCTTCTTATTTCTTCTTCTTTTCAGGTGAAAGAGCTGCCACTAGAGTAAGCCAAAATTTTGAAATATATATATAAAATTTTAAATATAATTTTATTTTAAGAAAATTTAATAATTGAGTTATTTATAAGATAGCTTTATATATAAGGTTTGGAGTATGTTTGAGGTATTGGCAAAAGTATGTCTAAAAGTAGATTCTCTTACTCACCAACTTCTAAGTGGCCTAGTTTTCCCCTAATAACATGTGTCAATCAACATTATGGATAAAATTCAGAAAGGACTCTTTCTAGTTATTTGAATGAGGCTTTTGCCACATATACTAATCCAGTGCAAGAAGCAATGCAAAACAAGTGGCCTAGGTTCTCAACCCCGTCAGGGACTACGGCTATGAGAGTGGCTCCCTTGTTTTATATTTTAATTTGAGAAAGGCACATAAGCAACTAGTTTTAGTTTCATTTTGTAAGTAGTTTATTACGTAGTGATGGTCACATAGGTGAAACTTCAAAGCCCTTGAAATAAGATTGCAATTTGATAAGTGGCATATCTTTAGACCTTAATCATGGTCTTGAACTACAGAGTGCAAAAGCTCAATCATGGTTTGGGTTGTACGCTCTATAGAGGTAGGCATGAGTGGAGTAGTGCAGGACAAAAGAAGGGTTTTCAGATTTTTAAATCTATACATTGAGAGGACCAAAGAAAAGGTTAGGTTATCTGTTTGGTTTTTTTGGAATATTTTTCAGTGTATTTTCTAGTTAATTTGTTTAAAATTCAGTAGGGATTTATTGGAAATACAAATTTTAGTGGTGAATTTTTCAAAATTCAACTCCTTAGGATTTTTCAGTGTGCTAAATCTATACTATACACTCAAAAAACTAGTTTAAACAACACAATCAATTTTTTATCACAATTTGTTTAAACCAAATTCTCATTCCCACAAAAAAAATCCAAAAAAAACTAACACGTAAACAAAACCAAAAAAAATATCTATTAATGTTATAATAAATACAAATATAAATACAACTTCACACTCCATTCGCACCCCTACCCCCATCTTTAGACCTTAATCATGTTCTTGAACTACAAAGTGCATAAGCTAAATCATGGTTTGGGTTGTACGCCCTATAGTGGTAGGCATGAGAGGAGCAGTGCATGACAAGAGAATGGTTTTCAGATTTCTTAATCCATACATTGAGAAGACCAAAGAAAAACTTAGGTTATCTTTTAGATTTTTTTGGAAGATTTTTCAGCCTATTTTCTAGATTAATTTGTTTAAAATTCAGTAGGGATTTTTTGCAATTATGAATTTTAGGGACGAACTTTTTAAAATTCAACTTCTCAATATTTTTAAGTGTGTTGAATCTATATATACATTCAAAAAACCAGTTTAAACAACACAAATCAAAATTTGATCACAATTTGTTTCAAGCAAATTCCCATTCTCACAAAAAAAACTCTAAATCCCTAACAAGTAAACAACGGAGTTGTCTATAATGCGACTTTTTGGAGATTATGGTGACGGAATCTGGCGGAAGAAATGAGGTTAAATCTTGATTTTTAGCAGTTAAAATGGTTTTTTAACTGCATATATGGATTCAGCGCCATGAAAAACCCCTGGGAGCCATCGATTGTGCAGAAGCTAGCTATCAAACTTGGGATTCCAATGAATTGCTGCCGGATTTTGACCGGAAAAATCCGCCGGAAAAGCTTTCAAAAAGTCGCGTTATAGACCACTGCGTAAACAACACCAAAAAAATATCTATTAATATGTTCTAATAAATACAAATATAAATACAACTTCCAACCCCAACCGCAACTCCAACCCCAACCCCAAACCCAAACCCAAACCCAACCCCAACCCAATAGTATCCTGAAAAGCTAAGTACTTTACGATCGCGCTTTGTCCATGTGAATACGGGAGACTCTAGTGCCTAGATTGGACTGCATCACCCTGTTTGTCGTTGTGTATGTCCTAGTGACAGAGAAAACAACGATTCGCTAAGATAAAATATGAACTCTCCATCACCGTGCACCGAGTTGAGCGCGAAAAAAGCTAGGTTCAGTCTCGGTGATGAACATTTTGAAATTATCAATCCTTCAATTGAGATGTAACCTTGGGTTTTAATCTTCATTTTACAGTCATTATTATGCCAATCCCAACATTAGTTTAGTGAAATGACCCTTTCATGACCAACAAAAATTTAACAAGATTACAGTATCCTCATAATTGAGAAATATTTTGAAATTAACAATCCTTAAATTTAGATGTAACCTCATACTTTAATTTTCATTTTTTAATTATTACCATGCCAACCCAACCTTTAGTTTCAAGAAATATCTCTTTTCTGATAAGAAGATTAAGTTATTCTTACAGTAAAAAACTCAAAGTTGGTCCAATCGAGGACATGTAAATTAATTCATTTAAAGTTTAAGCGAGTGTTATTGGGATGCATTGGTTTCTTACTTAGAGCGGTTTTCAAGAAGTTCATCATAAGTCTTTGAAATAGTTTTGAAGTTTTCTTAGCATGTTTGCTTGGCTGGTGAATGTGAATGTTGATCCGATGAAAGGGTGGTATGGAGTATCATATTGTTATTCCAAAAAAAATTAGAATTAAA
>APFE031224618.1:0-13543 GCA_000404065.3 Pinus taeda | reverse complement strand
TAGTGCGAAGAAAATGAAACCAAAACTAAGAGAGAGTGAAGAAATGTGTCTTTACACAGCAATGCAAATAAGAAAATGCAACAGCACGAAGTTTTTGTTGAAGAAATGAAAGGTAATGGACAACAGTAAATGTAAGTATAGTGAATGTGTTGTTCATTGAATTGAAATGCAACATATGCATCAGCAGTGAATGTAAGAAATGTTTACACACTGCAGTGTAAATTTGTAAGGTGGGACAGAGTAATTGTTCCAGAAAAGACAGAGTATTATGTCTTTGAAGAATGCACAGCAATGCAGAGTTTGCAAAGAAAAGTAAGTGAAGTGCAGCAACACAACAGCAAGTGTAGACACAGCAGTGTGGGGTAGACGCAGCAAAGAAGATGGCACAACAGTGCAGCAGAAAATATGCAACAGCATAAAAGAACAATGTAATGAGTATGCACAACAGTGCAATGAATGTTTTGTTTTGAAACTGCATCTAAAGCAGTGTTTGGCAGTAATCCCTCCGTAAGAGGAAGTTAAGTTCTTAGTGAATCCCTCTGTTAAAGAGGAAGGTGCTTTTCAGCACAATGTCATGGTAAATCCCTCTGTCAAGAGAAATATGCTTTTTAGCATACACATGGTAAATCCCTCTATTAAGAGGATGATGCTTTTCAGCATAGTCACAGGTGAATCCCTCTAGTTTAGAGGAAGATGCTTTTTAGCATAGACAGTGGTGAATCCCTCTGTTAAGAGGAAGACTCTTTTGTAACAGCAGCATGTCAAGGAGTTGAGGAAGTGTTTGGGTAAGATTGAATGCCCAACAGGTGAAATTAAAGGGGAGTGTTGAAGTTATAATTTCCCCTGTGCGCGCGGGCCAGCAGTTGACGCGCGCGGGAAACCACCCAGCAGAAAACCACCGAAGCAAACCATAAACTGTCGGAAACCTCATCGCACCACCTTTTGACATAAAGTGGTTTCCGTAAAATTGGCTCCGATGCGATTTGGTGCAAACACGTGGATTGGGGTGACATCACCCCCTGACATTTATCGGACGATAAATTTCGGTCATCAACCCCTGTCCGATATGCGTCCGGTTAAAAGGAATCCTCTCCGCCGTCCGATTGAAGGGAAAGTTCTCCGCCGTTTAAAATTGTCCAAAGTACATACAGGGCCTGTTAAAAAAATTAAATACAGCGTGGACCATACGACCATACCTTATATTAATGTTATGACATGTTTGGTAATGTGTTTAATGTTTTTCCTGCGGCGCGTTAATACGAAGTATGGGCATAAAAAATAAAAGGTAAGTTTTTTTATTATTTCGAAAATGTATTGTATAAGCGTTGACTCCATTTTAGTTGTATTGTATTGCACACGGGGAGAACCAAAAAATGTGTGGGCTCGCAGCAGCTAATGAAAAACCAGGGGGATTGTAATGTGAAAACAGTGGTGTAATCGCACATGGTAAAAATAGAAAACAGAGAGTCCGCAGCACCTGAAAAAGACCAGAGAGAAAATGTTGTATTGCAGGGGAGGAACGCACAAAAGTGCATGAATGTTTTTCTTTGGGATTGAAATGTAAAAAGAGAGTGCAGCAGCAGAGTAAAGATTTCTTTTTGGTTTGTAATGTGATGCAAGAAAAAGAATGCACAGCAGTGCAGGAGAAGAAGAAGTGAATGAAGAAAACCAGGAGGTAGTTTTGTTTTCAAAACCATGAATTGTTTCACACATCAGTGAAAGTAATTTTTGTTTTCACACAACAGTGAATGTAAATGAAATTTTTACACACAGTGGTGTAAAATTTCAAAGGAGACAGTAATTTCTTTTGTAATGTTTTGGTGAATACCTTTGAGTAAAAGAGGATGAATATGTCTCAGTAAATTCTCAGGTGAAAACAGAGTTTTGGTTGAATATTGTTTTTGGTAAATCCCTCTCAGCAAAGAGGATGAATGTGTATTAGTGAAATTATTTTAATGAATAGAAATCATTTTATGGTGGTGCAATACTCTGTTCAGTAAATTTTTTTAAGGCTTCCCTGTGCACAAAAAATCCTGCAGCAAAGGAAACAGAGCATTGGCTATGTGGTGTTTGTTTGTTTGGTTGGTTTTGGTATTTTCCCATTGCAACAAAAATACCCAACAAATACCACCCACACATATATTGGTTCGAAATGTCAATACAACCCATATTTATGCAATAGATGCAGAAGCAATTTCTACACAAAAATTGCCATTTCTCAATGTTATTGTTTACCTAAACTCTATGTCACGGTCAATTGCCACTTATCAATGTTATTGTTTACCTAAACTGTTTGTCATGGTGGTGTTTGAATCAGGATTTCTACTTGTGCTCTCTGTACCGCTCCAACAATATTGTTGTATTACCTGGAAGGCCTGCAAGAAATAGTAGACTGGCACAAAATCATCAAACTTCAATCCAAGGATGGATCATTCCTCGGCTCGCCAGCATCTACAGCCGCTGTATTCATGGGTACAGGGAACAGCAAGTGCTTGGAATTCTTGAACTTCGTTTTAACGAAATTCGGAAACCATGGTACGAACATGAGTACAGTTTGATTTTATTTATTTATTTATTATTATTTTTTTCGTAGGAAACAAAAAGAATTAAATTGAACATTACTAATGGAGAATTTGTATTTAATGTAGTGCAGGGTCACTATCCACTTGATCTGATGGAATGTCTGTGGGCCGTTGATATTGTTCAACGGCTAGGGATCGATCGCCATTTCAAAAAGGAGATAAAAAACGCATTGGATTATGTTTACAGGTATCATGTCTTTAAGCTGCATTCTATACGATTCAGGAAACTTTTATTTCCATTCCTATTGCAAAGTTAATGTGTCTTAACATGTGGAGGTGATAGTTAGATATAAAATCCACTATGATGACTATAGAAAAAAAAATAACCAGCCACATTATATCTGACTATCACCCCAGCATATCAGGGCGCATTAACTTTGCTACGATTCATGGCCTTATCATTAGGTCATTAATGGCAGAATTTTCTTGTCTCTGAAATTAATGCACAGCCATTGGGACGAAAGAGGCATTGGATGGGGGAGAGAGAATACTATCGCTGTCATTGATGTTACGGCGATGGGCCTTCGAATCTTGAGACTACATGGATACAATGTATCCTCAGGTACGTAAAGCAAAGTGCCGATGTGTAAGATTTTGAGAAACAGTGATCTAGATTTGCAAAACAATAAACAAGCTTGCAAGAGAAGGAAGGAAGCAAGCAAGAATTGAGAAAAGAATGAAATCCATTGATTCTACCATATTGGTTTACAATATATACATAAAAGAAACTAAGTTAAGGTTAGTTGTGCATGCAATAACTAAAGCTAACTAAAGCTTGTACATGCAATCACTAAAGCTAACTCAATCAATAAGTTAACTGAAGCTAATCTAGGTGCATGTACACTTAACACAGTTAGTCTAAGTGCATGTACACCAACACCCCCCCTTAAGCATAACTTAGGTGAGTGTGATGCAAAATAAATGAGTCCTGGCAACACGACCATTTTAGGTACCCATATACAATGCATAAAAATGAGGAAAGAGGGAAAACCCAGTGGGAAGAAAACCCCCCTCAAAATATAATGCAAAAATAGAAAAAAGAGAAAATCGTTAACAGATAGAGGCCAGGGGATCCGTGATTGTTCGATTCCCCGCATGCACAGAAAATTAGTTACAGCCAAACCTAAACAACTAAGTGTGACTAGTTGTAGGTCGCCGCATCACAGGATCAGCTAGCTAGGGACTAGCGACTAGGCTTGGCGCTGCCGAATATTTTACCTCTACTTGATATGCGTTTCAGCGCTGTAAATCCCATGTCCGTCTCTTTCTTCGAGAAAGTTCTGAGATGTGATAACTGCTCTTTGCAGCGTTTATTTTCGGAGACGGCCTCTGTGCGCTTGGCAATGACAAGGTCTCGGTCTCCTCTTGATCCCGTAGTGCTGCATCTTTCGTAAGCGGAGAACCATTTGGCTTTCATGTACTCCAGTGTGCTCCATGGAGGAAGAGGCATGGAGTTTTGGTTCAACGAACATTTCGCAGCTTTAGACACGATCTGCAGAAGCTGCTCCAACTTTGCCGCCTTGCCAATAAAGATAGCCGGCAGCAACTTCAAGGTCGCCTGGTATTGCGGAACAGGCCTTGCAATCTCGAACTGTGTTTCTAAATCTGTGTCAATTATTATGCGATCGGCTGGGTTAGGATTTCGATCAGGCATGATTATGTCAACGTATTCATACTGGCCTCCAGGAACTCTTCCGGAGTTGTTCCATTCGATCATGCAAAGAGAGGCATTGTATCCCGAGCATTTTAAGATTTTCACTACCAGATGCCTGATGCAACTTCCGTTACAGCTTGCACGGGAGCATTGACAAACCAAATCTGTCTCGTTCACATTCATCAGTACTTGATACACGCTACAGAGTAAATCTCTTTCAGGTGAAGAGATGGACGACGCTAAACCCAGAGATGAATTCTGCATGTATCCCTGATTCGAATTCAAGTTGTTGACACGCAAAAGAGAGACACAATTTCCAGGATCTTGACCGTTGGCTATATGCGCCATTTCTTGGACTAAACCACCATTGGATAGAATGTCCCACTCGTTCCTCAAGTTTTCATCACGAAGGAATTGAAAGACCCGCATAGGAATTGCAGGAAGCCAAAAGGAGGTTGCTGCGCTTAAGACAATGCCTGGAGGCCTGCCTGAGTCATCTACGCTCTTGCGAGTCATAACACGAACATCTTCAGCGCCGCTACCAGAAAGAGTTGTCCAAGTGTGTGCATTAGAAGCACTCACACCAGCGCAGAAACTATTCATCATGCGCTCCGCTAACTTGAGCATGTTTCTTCTCCCTTCCGGATTCGATATGACTCCAAGGTCTCTTGCAGGTATATTGCAAGCTAGCATACTGGCCAAACGTTCACACTGCCTTTCCAGAGTTGATAGCCACCGTTTCGCGCCGAACGCCATACCGCTGCTTACCAACTTATCATAAATCTGCGTGCCCCAACGCCCGTTGGGCTGCGGGAGGACGCCCTTGTATTGCGAGGACGACAGCTTCTTGCACGATTTCTCCTCATGGCAAGAAGTACTACGAATGTTCTCTGAGGAGATGACGCTGATTCCGCTCCCCTTCCGTTCCATCTCTGCCTGATCGGCTAACGAAGAAGAAGTATAAGAAGAAACTGACTTACCACCAGTTGCAGGTGATGAGTTCGAGTCTTGGTCGTCCATCAAGCTCCCTGTTCCCTCAGTGTCTGCTCTCGCTGAATCAGCTTCCATCGCTTTCGTGTTTGCTTCTCCGTAAGTTTGTGGATCAGATCCATGCATCATGTAAGCATGCATGGGCAAGGATGGCTCCATAGCTAAGAGTGTTTGCGGATCATCCTCAAACCGAGACTCATCGTCATCAGAATGCTGGTCTGAAGTTTCATCTGCATACTCATCAATGAGTGGTGATGGAAACTTGGTAACAAGTTCATCTACTGGTGCATGCGAAATATTTTCGTCAAAGTGACCGAGAGAAAAGAGAAAAGATTGCCATATTTCATCCTGTTTTCCAAACAATCCTTCCAAAAGTTTCCATACCTCATTTGGAGTTGAACATGATTCAACATGAATTAGCAGTTCCGGAGAAATAGATAAACATAGGATGCCAAAGGCCTCGTCCATGCGATTGAAATATCTTGATTTCTCTATTGCCGATGTTGGTTCAACTTCTGTTTCCATGGTTATTCAAAATAAGCCTCTAATTCTGAGATGAAATTGAATCTTTGGCTTCCATTCGAAATAATTATATGGAGTGAGAATTGCCGATTTTGGAAACTCCAATTGAGACTCCATTCTTTGTTGTTGCTTCAATCTTCTTAACCTGCAAATAAAATTGCTTGTGCACTGATTACAAATCCCTGTGCTGTGATACCATGTAAGATTTTGAGAAACAGTGATCTAGATTTGCAAAACAATAAACAAGCTTGCAAGAGAAGGAAGGAAGCAAGCAAGAATTGAGAAAAGAATGAAATCCATTGATTCTACCATATTGGTTTACAATATATACATAAAAGCAACTAAGTTAAGGTTAGTTGTGCATGCAATAACTAAAGCTAACTAAAGCTTGTACATGCAATCACTAAAGCTAACTCAATCAATAAGTTAACTGAAGCTAATCTAGGTGCATGTACACTTAACACAGTTAGTCTAAGTGCATGTACACCAACACGATGTATTGGAAGCTATATTATTTTTTTTTTCATAAGGGAGAAAACGACTTCATGTATTCATGTATTGGCAGCTATATTATTAGCTGGCAACGGTGGCAACCAATAGCCGAGTACTAGAATCTTTTCAGCCTGATAAACTCATCAACCAACTTTCTCTACCTAGAACCTAACCTATGAACTCTGATTATGTAGGTAATCAATGAAAATCGTTTTGTTGCTTTTGAAAAAAAACACTCATCAACCAACTTTTCTGGCAGATGTCTTAAAAACTTTTAGAGGCCAGAATGGGGAGTTCTTTCGCTTCTCAGGTCAAACGGAGAGAGGAGTAACACACATGTTAAATGTCAATCGTTGCTCACATGTTGCAATGCCGGGAGAAACGGTCATGGAAGAAGCAAAACTCTGTACCGAAAGGTACCTGCGGAACGTTCTGGAAAATGTGGACGCGTTAGACAAATGGAGTCTGAAAGAGAACATTCGGGGAGAGGTATATAATATAATATTTCCGGATCTTTAAACATCTCTGTCTTGTTGCCACCTATAAAATTCCCCATCAATTAAGCCCAGTTTTCAAATTTGCTTCCGAAAATTCTGGTCTATTTTTGTGAATTCAAGTTATAGTTGTTGAATTTCAAGACTTTGTACATACCAGTTACAACTGCAAATTTCAAAATTTTGACTATCTAGTACTGAATTTACTTCTACCACTATTAAAATTTTGATTCAAACATTCCTATTACTATTTTTTGTTTTCTCAAACTCCGACCATTTTTAACAATCCAGACAAATTTGAAGACTGGGTAAACTATGCCAATTAATTGGTGATCGTATATATAGATTCTATATATTTTGGCAATTTTATTTCCAGGTGGAGTACGCGCTCAAATATCCATGGCATAGGAGTCTGCCAAGACTGGAGGCTAGAAGCTACATTGAACGTTACAGGCCAAACGATGTATGGCTTGGGAAAACCATGTATACGTAAGATACACACCCTGTAATATTTGTAACGTTCGTTTCGTCTATAGTGCCGTTTTTTAACATGCTAACGTCAGGTATTTTAATAATGTATTATTGAGGGGTGCAGTATGCCATATATTAACAACGGAAACTATTTGGAACTGGCCAAACTGGACTTCAATAATGTGCAGTCCATGCAGCAAAAGGAGATTCTCGAACTTCGAAGGTGTTGCTTGCTATTTTTTAAGTCCAATGTTCCAATTCATATTCGTTTTTTTTTTTATAAATTCAATGTTCCGACTGATCATATGGTCGATCGGCTTCCCTGAAAGCTTTAAGTGTATCTCGAATTGTTCAAAGGTGGTGGAAATCATCGGAGTTTGCAGAGCTCAATTTCACGCGCGACCGTGTGGCTGAAATACATTTCTCAATAGCGTCTACTATGTTTGAACCAGAGCTAGCTACGTGTAGAGCCATTTTTACCAAAACTACCGTCTGTCTGGTCATTTTAGACGACCTATATGACACGCATGCGTCTTTAGAAAACATCAAGCTGTTCAACGAAGCATTTAAAAGGTACAGACTTTGTATATTTAATATTTCCTTTTTATATATATTTAATAGGTCAAAAGCCTAATTAGTTTTTTGTAAGGATAGAAAGGTAAAAGAGGATGGACAAAAATTTGACACAAACAATAATACAGAGTTTTGGTTTTTCTATTGATCATACAAAATTTGATTGGATTATAATGAATTCTGAAGTGTGGTTTATTGTTAAGATAAAGAATCAGATCACCCCAGCGAATTAAATACAAAGACCCGTCAATCCAACTGCTAGATAGAAGTTATCATGATGTATCTTTCTATTTAATTTGCTGCCATGATCTGGTTCTTCATCCACTTACCATGATGGATCTGTCTATTTAATTTGCTGCCATGATCTGGTTCTTCATTGTGCTGACGATGAACCACACTTACTGGTTCTAAAAAGGTAGACAAATAAATTTTGATGTAATTATCACCAAAAACAATTATAATAAATTTGTTATAAATCACAGCAGCCTCAATTCTATAATGAACTCATTATGAGATATTTATCTTTCCATCGGAGTTTGCAGAGCTCAATTTCACGCGCGACCGTGTGGCTGAAATATATTTCTCAATAGCGTCTACTATGTTTGAACCAGAGCTCGCTACTTGTAGAGCCATTTTTACCAAAACTACCGTCTGTCTGGTCATTTTAGACGACCTATATGGCACGCATGCGTCTTTAGAAAACATCAAGCTGTTCAACGAAGCATTTAAAAGGTACAGACTTTGTATATTTAATATTTCCTTTTAATATATATTTAATAGGTCAAAAGCCTAATTAGTTTTTTGTAAGGATAGAAAGGTAAAAGAGGAAAGACAAAAATTTGACACAAACAATAATATAGAGTTTTGGTTTTTCTATTAATCATACAAAATTTGATTGGATTATAATGAATTCTGAAGTGTCGTTTATTGTTAAGATAAAGAATCAGATCACCGCACCAAATTAAATACAAAGACCCGTCAATTGAACTGCTAGATAGAAGTTATCATGATTTATCTTTCTATTTAATTTGTTGCTATGATCTGGTTCTTCATCCACTTATCATGATGGATTTGTCTATTTAATTTGCTGCCATGATCTGGTTCTTCATCTTGTGCTGAGGATGAACCACACTCACTGGTTCTAAAGAGATAGACAAATAAATTTTGATGTAATTATCACCCGAAACAGTTATAATAAATTTGTTATAAATCACAACAGCCTTAATTCTATAATGAACTCATTATGAGATATTTATGTTTTCTTATTTCACTTATTGGGTATTTATCTTTTTTCTTTTTTATTTGACTTATTCAGATTATGGGGTATTTATCATTTTTCAAAATAATTTAATATACAAACATACACTGTGTTTTACTTTTTTCAATAAAAACCTAACTCTAACTAACTTATACTGGAGTCAGTTAACTGACTTATACAAGATTCTTGCTAAAGCTCTTGGACTTAAAATTACCAAAGTAAGTCACACATTATTCTACACTTGACTCACTTAACTAACCCTCTAAATTTCGATAACTCACGATGCAATAATTACTAATTATTAACTATATATACATGCACATTCCTGACTCTTTGTTGTTTTAGATGGGATCTGTCTCTGTTAGACCGGATGCAAGAGCACATGAAAATATGCTTCCTTGCTCTGTACAATCTGGTTAATGAAATAACGCAAGAAGGACGCGAGAGACAGGGTCATGATGTGCTCGGTTACATTAGAAATTTAGTATGTATAATATAATTAAACTTACAAGTTTGATATTATTAATGGAGCTTTCCATTTTCCACGAAAGTATAGATAAATTGATTATATATGAACTTATGCAGTGGGAGCTCGTGGTTGAAGTGTAAATGTGTTAGAAAACCTGCACAAATGAATCTAGCTAGTAAAGGTTGAACACACAGCTTTGCAGAGCAAAAACATTAAAAGAAAATTGAAAGAAGAAAAGAATGATTCATTAGAAAATATGTTACAATGCTCATTATATAGCATTATTGGGTGAAGATCCCAAGGTAATGAACTATAGTGGGTGAAGATCCCAAGGTAATGAACTATAGTGGTGATCAATGAAAAGACTCAACACCTACAACAAGTTCCGGAGATAACTAGTCAGTTGCGGAGTTAAAGAAGGAGCAAATCAAGGAGTAAATCATGCAAAGGGAATCTTGCATGCAATCCCATGCTCTAACTAAGAGTCCGCATGTAGATGTGTAATAGTTGCATGTAGTTGCATGCTTTAACTAGTTGCATGTAGTTGCATGTAGTTGCATGCTATAACTGAGAGTCTGCATGTAGGTGTAGTAGTTCCAACACCCCCCCTGAACACCACTATGGGGAAAAATAGAAAATGGGCCCCGACAACTAAGGCAAAAGGTCACCCAAAATACAATGCAACATGTATTAAAATTGAGGAAAGAGGGAAAACCTCGTGGGAAAAACCCCCCCTCAAAATATAATGTAATCAAAAGAAAAAAAACAGTTGCTAAGCAACTATGTCCTTCACTCCAAGACGATCACGCAGAGAGCGAAACTTCTGCTCAGTGAATGTCTTGGTGAAGATGTCTGCAGTCTGTTCGGTTGAGGGACAGAACTGCAAATCAATGACCGATCATGTACTAAGTCTCTGATGTAGTGCATATGGATCTCTATGTGCTTCGTCCGCTGTCGCTGTACTAGATCCCTGCAAAATTTGAGAGTGCTCTGGTTGTCACACCAGATGAAAATGGGCTGGCGGAACTGAACGCTCAACTCAGTGAGGAAGTGCTGTAGCAACAGAGCCTGAATGGTGATGTTGACTACTCCTCTGTACTCGGCCTCAGCTGAAGAGAGAGCAATAGCAGCCTGCTTCTTGCTCGACCAACAGATAGGGCCAGATCCTAGACTGAGTGAATAGCCGGAGGTGGACTTGCGATCAATGTTGTCTACCGCCCAATCAGAATCTGTGAAGCCAAGGAGATTCAATGCACTGCCTACTGCATAGTGAATCCAGAAGGTGATGGTGCCCTGCACATATTGAAGGATGTGCTTGGCAGCATTCCAGTGTAGCTCATGCGGCTCCTGCATGTATCTGGAAATTGCCCCTACTGCATATGAGAGATCTGGTCTGGAGTGGGTGAGGTACAATAAGCTCCCCACTAGCTGTCAGTAGAGAGTGTTGTCAACTAATGGAGTGTCACCTCCATCCTCAAGGCGGACCCCAGATAGAAAAGGAGTTGGCGCTGGCTTGCAGTCAGTCATGCGAAATCTCTCGAGGAGATCCCGTGCATACTTAGCCTGAGAGAGTTTGATGCCTATGACATCCTGGCTAATCTCTAGACCAAGAAAGAAGTGTAATGGACCCATGTCCATCATCAAGAACCTATCATGCAAGGCCCTCTTGACTGTAGCAATGGCTGAAGCCGAGCTGCCCGTGATTAGGAGATCATCTACATACAAAACTAAGATAAGAAGAGAATCATGTGTGCTAAGAATGTAAACATTCGGATCAGACTTAAATCTTTCAAAGTTTTGTGATAAGAGAAAAGAATCCATCTTCGCGTACCAAGCTCTCGGGGCCTGCTTAAGGCCGTAAAGAGATTTCTTCAGTCTACAGACCAAAGATGAATCCTGAATGAAACCATGTGGCTGCTCCATGTAGATCTCCTCGGATAGGTCTCCATGAAGAAAGGCATTCTTCACATCCATCTGATGTACTTCCCACCGTTGGGCAGCTGCAATGGCAAGTGTAAGGCGTATAGAATCCATCTTTGCTACTGGAGCAAAGGTCTCGTCATAATCAATGCCATGCACTTGTTGGAAGCCTTTAGCTACTAGCCTCACTTTCCGTCTGGTGATTTGCCCATCTGCAGCACTCTTGGTCCTGTAGACCCATTTGCATCGGACAAGTTTCCTTCCTGAAGGAAGGGGGACCAGATCCCAAGTCTGGTTCTCAAGGAGGGAGTTATACTCCTCTCCATGGTGGACTCCCAAGCTGGATGCCCAGCAGCCTCAGCATAAGACTGTGGATCAGAAGACTGAACCAAATGACAATGCCAGGAGGGCAATGGTTCAGTGGCAACGAGGACAAGAGGAGGCTCAATAAACTCTGAGCTATTCCTCTGCAGATCTGAATTATCCCCCACAAGACCGTTTTTAGCAGCTGGTTGGTCTTGTGCATATATCTCCCGTAAGCTCCTTGTTCTCTGATTTATGACAGGGGAATATGATTCACTGCTGGAAGCCCGATATGGGCTTGGATGTGGATCATCATTTGCATGCACTAGATTTGTATCTGAAGACTCTGTCTCTGCATTTGCATGCTCTTCCTCGGCATCTGTATGATCTATATCTGCATCTGAGTGCACTGAGTCATCAACTCGGACATGAGGTAGATAAAAAGTGTCTGCATGCGGCGACTGAGGTGCATGCAAAAGACTTTCCTCAAATTTGACACTTCGCTCAATGATGAGCTTGTCCGTAGAGGGAATGAGGAGTCGATATCCCTTCACACCATCAGGGTATCCAACAAAGATGCACTCAATGCTCTGTGGATCAAGAGCTTTCCTCTTTTTAGAGGGGATCCGGGCCCATGCTCGAGAGCCGAAAACACGGAGGTGAGTGATCTCTGGTTTAGTGCCGCTCCAAGCCTCAAAGGGGGTCTGATCCTTGATAGACCTATGAGGAGATATTTTCTGGATGTAGTTAGCACAATTAAGTGCTTTGACCCATAGCTTATGAGGCAATGACATAGCATGCAACATGCTGGAAGCCATCTCTTTGAGAGATCGGTTCTTTCTCTCAGCAACTCCGTTCTGTTGCGGAGTGTATGGAACTGTGTACTGCAACTGTATGCCAGACTGAAGGCAAAGGTTCTGAAGTGCTGCGTTAACATATTCCCCCTCATTGTCTATATGGAGGGTTTTGATCTTTCTCTCTGACTGTGTCTCAACTAGTGCTTTGAAATCTTCAAAGTGCTAAAAAAATTCAGATTTGTTCCTAAGAAGATACACCGAAGTATACCGTGAGAAATCATCAATAAATGTAAGCACATACCTTGCTTTGTTGATGGAAGGATGAAGGAAGGGCCCCATGAGATCACTATGGATTAGATCTAGAGGAGAGGATGCTCTGTGAGTCTTGCCGGTGTCAAACTTTTCTCTAGGATGTTTGCCAAGAACACACCCTTCACAAAATCCTTCGGAGAAACTGATATTTGGCAAGCCTTCCACCATCTCATTCTTGCTTAGCTGCTGCATATATCTGTAATTTAAGTGACCAAACCTTTCATGCCAAAGCCTACTACTATCATCAACATGTGTAAGCAATAAGGAGGATTCAGATTCAATAAATTCAGAGAATGTATACAGTCTGGCTCCATTGTTTACCTCACCAGTTGCAATTATGGCGCTACTATGTAGATCATATATGTTTACTGCATCTAGAGTGAATTCCACTCTCTTTCCGGTGCCGGAATGAGTGATCTGATAAACTGAAAGCAGATTTACCGAAATTTTTGGAACATGAAGCACATCTTCAAAGCTTCCATGTAAAAGTTCCACTCTACCTTTTTCAGTGACCTCAATAGGTGTGTCATCTCCCGTGAGGATGGGAGGTCCTTTGCATGCATCCAAAGAGGAATAGTCTTCCTTTGTAGCAGCCATATGATGTGATGCACCAGAATCTATAATCTATGCATCAGGAGAAGAATTAATTGCAACTAAAGCATGAAAATTATTACCTCTCCCGTGTGGCGGATCCTCAGTTTTCTTC